>JAUBNZ010001664.1:0-10780 GCA_032355485.1 Bonnemaisonia californica | reverse complement strand
GTGGAGGAGGGTGGGGAGGAGGCGTCCACGACGAGGAGCAGGGCTTCTGTCGGGCTTGGTGGGTCGATTTCTGGCTCGATTTCCATGGTGAGGGGGTGGCGAGTGAGGGGGCGGCGAGTGAGGGGGTGGGTGTTGTCGCGGGAAGGTGACGCGGGAAGGAGGGGGGGTTCGGTTTTGAGCGTGGCGCGGTTTTGACTTTTGAGCCAAAACGGTTGAGCGGCAGATCAGAAAGGGTTACCCCAGCATGGCAGGACTTCGATGCATGACATGACATGAATGGATGACGTGTCAGTGACAGAGCGAAATTTTAACCCGATGTTTTATATTTTAACATATATTTTAAAAATGTTTAAAATTTATTAAACATATATTTTAAAATATTTTAAAAAATAAATTGGCAAGCTACGATTTCTGGAACAAAGCGTCAAGCGAAAGGCCCTTGAAGGGCAATTCATCTCCAGTAATCAAGGCATCCAGCTCCATAGCCAAGGCCTTCTTGGGCACCTTGCCCACAAGGTTCGTCAGCACCTCCCCTTGGCTATTAACAAAGGCAAACTGCGGAATGCCATCGACACCGAAGCGCTCAAGCGCATCCGCATTGCTAGAATCACCGCCATCAATCACCACAAAATTCACCCGTCCCGCATACTCATTCTCCAATTCAAATACATCCCGCGCCATGGCCTTGCAGTTCTCGCACCACGACGCCCCGAATTCCACGACGCTCGGCCGCTCGTTCCTCCCCACGATCTCCAGCGGCGCGCTGTTCGTCGCCAGATAGTTCATCAGCACGTCCGGCCCGCGTGGGTCCAGGTGGCGCACGAAGAACAGCGACGTGCTGAGTACTACCGCCGCGAGCGCCAGACCGTAGCGGTAGCGTTTGTCAGCGATGGCCTCCGCCTTTTGCAGCGCCGCCTCGCGGCGGAGCTTCGCTGTGTCCTTGCCGAGGAGCGCGGCCATCTGCTCCGTTTTGGACACTTTGCGAGTGGCGTCGCTTGTCGACGGCTGTTCGTCGGGGCATGGCGGCGGGTCTGACGAGGCGCAGGCGCGTATCCGGCCCAGGCGTGGTCTTCGTGATGGCTGCCGTGGTTGGCACTTGCTCGCATGGGTTGGCGGCCGGATTATGACGCCGCTTGATATGAAGGTCAGGTGTGTGTTCATTTTGGGGCCTGCGTGTGTAGATGGGTCGGGATGGAGATGCTGTGGGCTGTTGATCGAATTGCGCTACTGTTTACTATCAACTTTGCTAGAGAGTCTCTCTACAATTTTCTGAAACTTCAGGCGTACCAGCATGTCATTGGGCATCCGCTTCCCACGTGGATCACACCTATTCATGTGCGTCACAGCATTCCACGCCATTGGCCAGCAGGCCGTGCAATAAATACATACATTATTTTACTCTTTAACATTTCAACTTTTTAACAGCTTTTTTAAAACTGTAAGCCACTTACAAAGTCACCAGTCGGTGCTAGGCACCACTGGTCGTGTAGGTGTTGGTGTTGGTGTTGGTGTAGGTGTTGATGTAGGTTGATGGTGTCCCATCGGCCAAAGCAACCTGTGTTGCTGGGCGGATGCACGGGTGGGGGAATTATGCTGCTTTTATGTTTACTGCTGCTGGTCCTTCTACTGTGCTACAATTGATAATACCTACATACAACTATCGAAAAGTTATCGATATTAATTATTGATTGTAACACGGTGCTAAATAGAGACATGTACAGCACTAGCACTGTGGATTGGATGCAGGGGGAACAAAGGGTATATCAAGAGAACCACATTTATCTTATCTCTCAAGTTAAGTTAATCCCGTCTACCTTCAAGCTATTAGCGCTCCGAAGCATCAGCCCCACTACCGAACTTCGCCGCATCAACCATACGATTCAGCCGAAACAACCTCTCTCCCTCAACGACCCCGCTCTTCGCCACCCGATCCCTCAACGCAGAGAGAAACGGATACGCCACAGCATACCCAAGCAGCGCCACAAAATGCCCACTCCAGCTCAGCAGCTCCTCCGCCCCAAGAAACGGCACCATTTTCAACGCAAGCCCCGGGTCCGATATAGCCATTGCTGCAAGAGTTCGCGATAGTCCATTGGCTGTCACCACGTCCTGTAGAAAGGGCCGCTGCACGTCCTCGCCTAGTGCCGCCATGCATTTCATGTTTCTCCATAGCACTTCGTTTATCCCGTACTCGTCTAGTAAGGGTCCTGCTGTCTTCTGTCCCGGCTGTACCGACATTGCTTTGTGGAACAGCCCGGTTACTGATAGTGACGGCAGGTACCATTGCAGTGTCTCAAGGCTGTCCTTCATGAGTAACGAATCATCCGAAACAGCCAGTGCTTCATCAACAGCGTTCGTAATACGTTCCAAATGCCGCATACAGCATCCAAACCCCCCAAAACTAATCGGCGACTGCAGACCGCCCGCATCTCCAATAGGCAGCACTCTATCAAACACAACATCGGCAGGGCTGGATCGATAATAGGACGGAAAGAAGCCAAACAAAACCCTCTCCACTTCGAAGTCCTCCACATCAATCCCCTGATACTCCGGCAGCGCGTCCAAATAGTCCTCAAGCGTCTCCACAAGCGACTGTCTCCGCGGCCCGCACGCCCCATAACAGAACATATACGTCGTTCGACAATTGCCCCCGCCAGCAGGAAATGCCTCCCAAAAGTACTGCGCGCGCTCTCCAATCGGCTGAAAGGCATATATAAGGTCCGACACGTCATTATCCCCCCAATCGCCGCGCAGACAGCTCCCCACCGTCACGCACACGCCGTCCGGCGCCCTCCCAGCACGCGCCTGCGATGCTATGGGCGAGAAAGAGCCCATACAATCCAGCAGCACACGTGCAGTGATTGTATACTCTGCGCACGACGCCTCCCCTCCCGATATGCCCGCCCCACCCGCGCCCAGCGAGCCGGGCATCCGCTGCGGCGGCTGCGTCTGCAGATGCAGCGAGACGGCGTCAGGGTGTATAGTCACGGCACGCAGCGCGGTCTCGTCGAGAATGACACCGCCGGCCTCGACGAAATTGGCGGCGGCAGCGGCCACGAGCCGAAGGGGCGATATGCCTATATTCAGCACATCGGATACCGAAAGCTGCCGGTCGAAACCTTCGCGACTCGCAAAGCCTATGCGCGACGGACGGGTACATTCAGTAATAATAGCATGCTCAAGCTGCGCGGTCGTCAGCACGCCGTTATCCACAAGGGCGCATACTTCACCCCGGGAGATATTCCACTCCTGCGTACGACCGCGCAGCGCGCCACGCTCGATTAGTGCAACGGCATGCCCGCGTTTCCGCAACGCGACGGCCTGGAAGATGCCTAGCGTGCCGCCGGCGATGACCGCGTCGTAATGCGCCTGCTGCCTGGATGTGGATGTGGAGTCTGTGCGAACGAAGGGGGCCGAAGGGGGTAGGCCGGATTTTATTCGCGTGAAGGCCGCTTCGGCTAGCTCGAGCGAGCGGGCGGGCGTGCCTTCTTTTGCGCGTGTGAGGAATTTGAGCAGACGAGGGGATAGGGACATGCGCGGACTGATGGGGCTTTTGGACTGAGGGGCGCGTCTGACGCGGAGTGCTGTTGCGGCGGCGAAGGCGGGCTTTGGCGGCGGTTTGGGGGCGGGTAGGGCAGACATCGGTGGCGGTTTGCTGGCGTTCCCGGCTGGCGTATAAAGTTTTTCTGGGGTGAAGTCGGTTACGTCTGGCATGTACTTTAATGTTAATGTTACGGACTGTAAGTCTGACGGTGTAGGAAAGTTGGGATCTGCGAGACGGACAGGAAAGGGGAAAGTTACGTCCGGGCGTGGCAGTGTGCCGCGTGGAAGGATGTATGCAATACATCTCGTAGGTGGTATGGGATACCTTCTGGTTGGGCTTTTCGACGAAGGGACGTGTCCAGAACACAGTGAGCGCAGCCTTCGGACACAAGAATAACAGATGTGCGGTAGCGACGGAAGCGGATATGACCATGGCAACGGGATTCACCTATGAAACCATTGGACGTCGCGCATGCGCCGCGAAAACTCTGCGGCCACAATTGCACACTGCCACTTGCACAAAGGGCTGTGTCCAATGGCACGCCCCCGTCTCATCCCCCACTAGCCTCCCCCCCGCGGCCCCCTCGCGCCCCGCCTCGAGATTCCTCATCACCCGCCCACTCACATGGCCCGCACCGCCGTTGACCCGCCGGTGACCCGCCGGTGACCCGCCGGTGACCCGCCGGTGACCCGCCGGTGACCCGCCGGTGACCCGCCGGTGACCCGCCAGTGACCCGCCGGTGACCCGCCAGTGACCCGCCGGTGACCCGCCAGTGACCCGCCAGTGACCCTTCCATGACCCGCCGGCGTCGGCGACGGCGGACCCGGGCCACGGGGCGCGCGTGTGGTGGATATATGTGCGGAATCATACCGGTATGATGACGCATGGCGTGTCTGGCGTCCAGAGGCTCTCACAGACGAATGAAGCGTCATTTGGCGCACATTCTCCGGCGTATGATACTTCCCTGCCCCAGATGGCCCGTGGCCTCCGGGACGTTTGTGCTCATTTCCCGCCCGTAGTGTGTGCCGTGCCACTACTTGTGCGCACGCTCTCGCCAGCACAAGCGGCCGGCCAAGCATGGCGGCGGTAAAAAATCTCCCGATCGCCACATCCTTTGCAGGCCGCAGCACGGGCGCCGGCGAACGAAAGCGCGTGCAAACATGACTGTTCGCAAGACAGAGGAGGGCGCACAGGTCCCGGAGGAGTCGTCGCAGCCGCAGCTCTTCGGATATGGCAACGGGTCCCTGGCCACGCTACATAGCAACCAAAACCTCATGGAGCTGGACAAGGCGCTCAACTACGAGATTCGCGTCGTGTCTGGCAATGCAAACCGCGTGTTGGCGGAGGAGATTGCCTCCTTGCTCAAGGTGCGCATGACTGCTGCCAAAGTCTGCAAGTTTTCTGACGGGGAGACGCGCGTGGCCATTGAGGATAACGTGCGTGGAAAGGATGTCTTCATCGTCCAACCGACATCCCCGCCCGTCAATGACCATCTCATGGAGCTCCTTGTCATCATCGACACCCTCAAACGGGCCTCCGCTAAGCGCATCACCGCCGTCATACCCTACTACGGCTACGGTCGCCAGGACCGCAAGTCCGCCCCTCGCGTGCCCATCACCGCCCGGCTCGTTGCGGATCTGATCCAGACTGCAGGCGCGCACCGCGTGCTGGCATTCGAGCTGCACGCCGGGCAGATCCAGGGTTTTTTCAACATCCCCGTTGATCACATGTTCGCCCTGCCGGTGTTTGTCAACTATCTGCAGTCCTCCACCTCTCTGAACCGCAAGGAGAGCCCCGAGCATCTCGTCGTCGTATCGCCGGACGCGGGCGGCATGGAGCGTGCGCGCGCGCTGGCCAAATTCCTGGACGCGGCGCTGGCCATTATCGACTAGCGCCGTTCGGCCCCGAACGTTGCGCATGTAATGCATGGGATTGGAGAGGTGCAGAACCGTGACTGCATCATTGTGGACGATATGGTCGATACGGCTGGGACGTTGACGAAGGCTGCTGACGCGCTGAAGGAGAATGGCGCCCGCAGTGTTCGCGCCTGTTGTATTCATGCCCTGCTGTCTGGACCGGCTGTTGAGAGGATTAATAATTCCTGTATCGAGGAGCTGGTCATTACCAACAGCATTGAGCTGAGCAAGGAGAAGGAGGCGGCGCTGCCGTGTATTACGCGTCTGTCGGTTGGTCCGCTGATGGCGGAGACGATTAGTCGTGTTCATAGGGAAGAATCGGTTTCTTCTCTTTTTGGCACTAATTCATAACGAACGAGGCTGGTATCAGTGAAAGGGACGGGGTATGGCCGCCATACTATGGCGCGGGTCTAGTTTTGTAGACTAGATCAAAATTAGCGTTGTGTCGTGCTGGAATATGCTCATTTTACAGAAACTGCTCGCGCTTGCTCCTTCCTTTGTCCCAGAGATCTGCGCCCTTTGCCAACGGCACGGGTACCCTTCGGGTACCAGGGGTACCCAGGTGCCCCCTCGGTACACACTCCACTCTGTACAGCAGCGTACGGCACTAAATATATTCTCATGTCTTATATTGATGACATCAATTGATCGCAGCTCTCGCAAGCGATGAACACAACTTTATTGAGCCAAGCCAATCAAATAAATGACGTTCCAGCGTAAGGCTCCACCGTGAACGTGTGCACCGTCAAATCTTACCTTTCCTCCCTCTCCCACATTCCATCACACTTCCATTCCAATGGCTACGCCCACGCATTTCACTCCATACCTCACCAGTTCACTTCGCATTTATGTCTAACAACGCTTCAACCACAGGCACGGCGATCGCACACAGCCCATCAATGCTTCCTACTCTTATAGCTTCCTTCCAAAACGACCACTCAGTCGCGCATATTCGTAAACGTCCCATCGGGAGAACCCGATCTAAACCCAGCTTCTTTCGGCAGGGCTTGCGGCGATTACTTTCTGTAGCAACCCTGGCACCATATCATACGGCATCTGGGTACCAAGGCCACAGTATTCACCGCATTTAAACGAATACCGCGTATCTCCTCGGGGTTCATTTCAATTTCTGTTGTGCAATCCGCTTCGTGCCGGAGCGCTCAATCCATCTCTCTTCTCTTCGAAGAGTACTAGCGATCCAGCGCTTGCCATCTGCAACCAGGCAGCGTGTACCCCACGAGACGAACAAGAGTACTCCTGTCCAGCACGGACAGCTATTACAATTATGAAAAGTTGGCAAATACCACAGACAGATCAACGTATACCGGCGCAAATCAGGAGCAGCTCCCAACCAAGCTGGCGCGCCCTCATCAAGAGTTTGCGTCCTGATACCGTCGTCGTAGAAAAAAACATATGGTAACAAAGCGTTGTCAACTTTGCTTGCTGACAACTTGGCTACGACTCTTACTTCCATCCAGGTGCTTGATAAGAGTAATCACTGGACGGCGCACCACGCCGGTCCGCAACTCCAGGCGGAATGGGTGTCGACGATGGAGATACAGGCCCGCTGGGGAACGGGTTGTTTTGCGACAGAGACAGAGTTTGCGGCGGGCCAAACAGTGAGCCCATCATGCCAAACGGCATCTGCGGTAACGGCACCCGGGAGCTGCTCATCATGGGGTTCACAACTGACGCGCCAACTCGCCTGTCACCGATGAGCCCGGGCCCACCATTGCCGGCCACCACACCGAGCCGATCCATGGAGTTGGTTCGATCGTAGGACGATGACGGCGGATGAAATTCTGGATCTGTTGCTGCAAGAGACGTCGGACCAGGTGGTAGCGGGGTATGACGCGAGAATTCTCCATTCTGCCGTCTACGCGGACGCGGGATAGAAATGACACAGGCCTTCAGGGCAGATAGCGGACCTTCAACAAGAACGTTCTCATCGCGATAGTGCTGTAGTAGAGATGCCCATAGATACTGCCTTGAGAGCACCTTCGGATTTCCAATGATAACATTACCGAGGCGGGACCGCGTGAGGGCAACGTTTAGGCGGCGAGGGTCGGAAAGGAACCCAATGCCTTGATGCTCATTCGAGCGAACACATGACATGATAATGTACGTCTTCTCACGGCCCTGGAAAGCATCAACGGAAGCCACTTCCACATCTCGGTACAAATCCTTACGCAACGGACCAATCCTGGTAAAATGTGAGCCAATGTAAGCACGTTGTCCTTCGTAAGGGGTAATGACGCCTATTTCGTCTGCGGAAACGCCAGCCTTCAAGAAGTGAGTGACAGCCTTCTCCACGGCAGATGCCTCTACGCGGTTCAGATAACTTGTTCCAGATGCGGAAACCTCTTCCGGTCCAGTCTGAGACCAGAAAATCATTGGATGCGCAGGGTCCACCCAGGGGAAATCTGACAACGACGACTTGCGGTCGGCAGCTGACACCCCGTTCTGTAGAGAGCCCTCGTAGAAAGTAATGGACGGGAAGGCGGAAAGGGCCGGATGCATACGATACTGCACTTGCAGACGGATGGGTCTAATGCCGAGCGCCACAAGACGTTCAAACATAGATTGCCCCAGTCCTGCAGCAGCGGCTCGCTTTTCGGTGATAACAGGGCCCAATTGGCAATGATCTCCAACTAGTACAAGCTGCTTGCATCCGTGAACGATAGGAATGAGGGCTTCCGGCTCCGCTGCTTGCGTTGCCTCGTCGATTAGCACGGAACGGAATCGGAGAGAGGAGAGGCGTGGATCGCCGGCTGTCGTACACGTAGTACAAATAACGTCTGCGGCGTCCAACAGTTCGCGTTCAGTAGCTCTCTTCAGGGAGCGAAGACGGCGATCATCGCGGTCGCTAAGTTCCCCAGCTTCTTCGCGAAGTTTCATGAGCTTATTCAGTTCGGATTCTTCCCGATCGTCCACATGGCGCACTTGATAATGCAGCGAGAGATGCTCCACAGCCGAGGAGAGGGCCTCCCTGGATTTAGCAACGACTCTCACGACCTTCAGCCCCGTCTGGGCAATTTTCTCGCTGAGCTGATCCACGGCAATGTTACTCGGCGCACATACCAGAATCTTGCCCTTTACCTGGCGGGTGAGATGGTAGACGATAGTGGCGGAGGTGACGGTCTTCCCCGTTCCGGGAGGGCCTTGGATAAGGGAGAGGGGCGATTCTAGCACCGAACGCACGGCGATCTTCTGCGAATCGTTCAGTTCGGGAAGCTTGGGGGCGCTGAGATGATCGGGGATGTTGGAGGTCTTGACAACCTGCGGGTGAACCTCATGGCCGAGGATTCTATGAAAGAGATACCCGGAGACGGAGGTGTCATCGACAGCAAACTGGCGGAGTGCGGCGTTCATACGGTCGAACGACGTGGCCTTCCAAACGATTTCAATCTTGAAGGCAGTGGTGGTGTCAGTGGGAGCGCGTGTGGAGGATTTACCGCTACGCAACTCCAGGGCAATTTCCTCATCAAGAGTGAAGCCCTTGACAGTGCCGACGCATTCCCACTTGAGCGCGAGATGCGCCAGGCGGATCTCGTCGCCGTTCATGATGCGAATGTCGCCGTCGGACATCTGGGGGATGACAAAGTTGGCGACGCGACGTTTGTTGAGACTAATATCCCAGCGGACGGTTATGTTGGAGCGGCTCTGTTCCTCTTTCATACGGCGGTCGTTCTCCGATTCGGCCTTCACGAGGGTGCCGAAGACGCGCTGGAAGTGGTAGCCGTCGTCGTAACGCAGCTGTGCGCGCGGAAGGTCTTCCACGGTGCTGGGTTTTGTGATATCCTCCAGGGAGGCATTGGGGTTGGATTTCCAAAGCTCCTCGAGCTTGTTGGCCTCCGAGACGGAGATATGTCTCGAGCGGGCCATTTCTTTCTCGGAAGGGACGCGCACCAGCCAGGGCAGAAACTGTCCATCGACTATCAAAGGCTGCCAGGCATCAAGATCCCAATTCATATCCTCAAGGCCCTTCGCATGCAGACATGGCTCTCTACAAAGCAGCACGACAACGGAATCGCCCTGGGCAGGCACAAAGCCGAGCAGAAAGACATTGGTGGTGCAGCAGTTATAACACTCAAGCACCGTATCGCCCAACGGCGAATCCTTATGCAAACTGACCTCCTTATGCCTGGAGCGCACGAGATGGGTAATAATATGACTGCCGGGCAGCTTGCCGCGCCCATTACAATACCAGCGGCCGTCCATCTTATCATTGACGACGCAGGCAGGGTCATGGATGCCGCAGTAGGCGCAGGCATGGGCGGGGAGCTGCTCGTCGTTGACGTCGTCGTCGTCCACCTCCTCCTCGAAGTCCAAATCGCCCAGGGCGGCGGCGACGGCGCGCACGGAGGCGTCCGGCGCGGGGCGCGGGACGATGTCGTCGTCGTCATCCTCGTTGAGGAAGGAAAGGTCGCACTTCTCCGCCATGGTCGTGAGGGCCTGCGGACTGCCGGGTGTCGCGCGCAGGTCGGGGCGGCGGTGGCGCCGAATTGGGGCGCCGAGGCCTCCGCGCGATGCTGTTTTGGCGTTAATCTTCGCGCCAGCCGCAACTGTGCGCGCAGCCGCTGCCTGCCGTTGCTGCCATTGGGTGTCTCATTTTGGGCGTTCATTTTGGGCGTTCAAGACAGACTGCAGCTGTGTACGTGTACAGTTGTTTGGGCGTCTTGCTCGTAGGAGTACTGTAGAGTATTGTACACGTACTTACATACTGTACTGTACTGTACTGTACTGTACTGTATGTGCGGCGGGCGCTGTATGTTTTTCTGATGTTTTTCTGATGTTTTTTGTAATGTTTTTTTTTGTAATGTTTTTTTTTGTAATGTTTTTTTTTTGTAATGTTTTTTTTTTTGTAATGTTTTTTTTTTTTTTGTAATGTTTTTTTTTTTTTTTTGTTATGGTTTTTTTTTTTTTGTAATTTTTTTTTTTTTTTTTAATTTTTTTTTTTTTTTTTGTAATGTTTTTTTTTTTTTTGTAATGTTTTTTTTTTTTTTTCTAATGTCTTTTTTCTAATGTTTCATAAAGCATATAACTACCCTCAACGCATTCGCCTCTATCTATCTCTTTTCTATCCCTTTTCAATCTCTTTTCCATCTCTTTCCCACACGTATCATACGCTGATTCACTGATTGAATGAAAGCTCTGCGCCCAATCTGCCTCTCCCAGCTCGCATTCCCTACTGCCACCCCGTACCTTCTAACATGTTATCTCTCAGCGCCATGCCGCACCTCATCCAAACAGCCCAATCGTCCTCCCGCCCACCGACAACGCAGCCATGGCCTTCCTCTCATCCCTCCCCCTCCGCCCA
>JAUBNZ010001663.1:0-10783 GCA_032355485.1 Bonnemaisonia californica | reverse complement strand
GAAGCGGCGATGCGGGGCTACACAGTGGAACGAAATGAAAATGAAAAGCTGAAGGGGAGAGTTGCGCTGGAGACAGATTTTTATATGTTAGTTGTGGAACCAGTGCTGTGCAGGTTAATGCGCACCAGTGGTCCAGTGTTTAAGATCTCCGCCTCCCACGCGGAGGACCCGGATTCGATTTCCGGCTGGTGTACTTGGATGCCTTTCTCTCTTTTTATTGCATTTCTTCCATTTTGGTTTTGATATTTTGATTCTTTCCTTTACCAGCCTGTCCGTTCTTATTTGTCCTTGCGATATTGTTGATAATTACTTAGAGCATCTCTTTCGGATGCTGAGAATAACGCTAAAAATCTAAAACAAAACAGCCACTTGCAGCAATTTGGTTGGCTGGCACTCTCTTGTGCCTGCAGCGCTTTGAGGTTACGAACAGGAGCAAAGTAAGATCTCCACCAGCACTGACGCTAAAACGATGCTAAAACGGCAGGCTACACGTTGACTCACGAGGAAGAAACCCTTGAAAAAGACCTACAACGATAATGGCGTCTTCATCGGAGGTCTCCAACTCAACTTCGAGCAGCAGTGAGTTATCCATTTACATTCCTGCCGTCGCCAAACTTCTCTTCTCTTATGTATACGCCGTCGTTAATGCGTTTACCAGTCGCAAAGTACAACGACATGGCGGATCAAAACGTGGACGTGCTGCTAACAGAGATCTAGGTATGGCATATGCACATAAACGAATTACGAAGGGCTACTATGAGCACACTATTGAGAATGGACAGTCCTTTACTACAGTTATGTGACCTATCTTTAGAACACGGGGGATCCTCTGGATCGTTGATCGCCGCTTGTAAGGGCTTGAGCCAGTCAGTGTAGTCCCGGAGACATTGAAACAAAGACATGAAGGGAAAACTGTGCCCAATGATATAATTAGGGTTGCGGATGATGTCATAGAAGTGAGAAGGCTTGAAGCTGTCATTATAGAGCCCGAAGGCAATGCTCTTGAGGTCCTGCTCCTGAATTTCGCCCGTGAATTCTTGCCTTTTCACTCGCGCAACGCATGAACTGAGCTTAAAACAAGCGGCGTGCATCTTGCGCCACTGCGCGCGACATGTATGGCTGGACCGCCCTTCCCAGGTTCGTGGAGCGAGCTCCCCGTCGGGCTTTCCTACACTTAGCATTTGCGCACGCAGTTTCTGCCCCCAATTATCTCGTCCCATGTAGGCCCCGTGCAATGACGAATTGGGTAGAGTAGCCGCCGCTTTCGCCAGAGCGAGGTTTTCCACATCCATCCACGCCGGCGCCTTGCCCTTCGCCGCGCTGTTAGCGGAAGGCTCTATTCATGGTTTTGGAGAGGGTTAGGGGATGAACTCCGTCATCTTTTTCTGAAGCAGAAAGGGATACTGTTGAAGGTCGAAGATGTTAGGGGTATGTAGGGAAGAAAAGAGAAGGTGATCTGGAATGCCTGCACTGGGGGTTTTGCAGTGAGTTCAGGTGTACCTCCAACTATTAATCTGGTGCTAAAGTTTCAAGTTTAGAGTACGATCAGACAGGAGGCGGCAAGTTTAGCGCAGTCCTTTAGCGATAGGGTCGACCGTTGGAGATGATTTGGCGTTATATTTTGACGCTATAACGCTAAAGACACTGTTTAGCGACAATTTACTGTACCGGTGGAGATGATCTTAAAGTACAGGATATTCTACCTAAGTACTACCCACCCCCTTTAGAGGGAGGACTTAACGGAGCGGTACCCAAATTTCGTCAAAATTTCGAAACGTAGTTTTGGTTAATTTTTCACTGCAAGACTTGTTGAGATTATCGGGGTTCTTCTGCTATTTGATTTGATTTTCATTTTGATGTACCTTCGTGAAGTCTTCCGTCGGCCCACAGGCACAGGCCTTCCAATGTTGAACTCTTCGCATTGCTGCGGTGAACGGACTGTAGTATGCAGTTTTTTCTATCAAATTACTCCAAAATAATTCCCTTCGTGTAGTTGTAATGGTCCAATTTCATTCATAGTAGTTCACACCGAATAGTGCAGTAAATGATTGTGCTTGGAACTGGGGGATAGTAGTAGGTCAGATCTCCAAATTATGTAGTAATTACCTGCAGCCAGATTTATCGTTTGGTACGTTTCTATTCACGACCACTACCGCATAGACAGGAGAAGTTATACCATGGAACAACTTGTCCAAACTAAAGAGCGTTGTGACATGAGCACTGCACTTTTCTAATGCGCATTCCTACCTTTCGCCTCTTTCTCCACAAGCAATCCATATCTACCACAGACATGCAAAGCGTCATAGATGTCGATGCCGTAATCCTCCCAGGGAACTTTTCCCGGACCTCTCTATGTCATCTTCCATCTTTTCCTACGTTCAACATTGTACGTTCCCCGTTGACGTCAAACAAACCGTCACCGCTGGCAGCGAACATTCATAACACTATTTCTAATATTGTTTCAGATGCGTCCGATGAAAGCTCTCCTGGATTTAGTCGCGCTTTTGAGAAGTCCGATTGTGATTCTCCCAACATGGATGGGTTGATTGCAGGAAATATATTCCAAAGAGACGTTCAAATGTATCAAATATCAAGAAACATACGTTTATCGGTTTTAAATGTGGCTGTAGCCCCTCCCACATACTTCCCATCTCAGACGGGAGGATTTCCAACTTTTTTTAACCTGGATGGATATGATATGACTATGAAGGGGTTCATTGAGTGTTTACCCTATTCGCTTAGAGGGAAGACTGACCTAAAATCGTCCATAATTCTTCACGATGAGTGATTTGAAGTATGGCGACACACGCTTACGTGTTCCGGCATCAAAGCTGGTTCACACAGTGTGCAGAAAGGTTCGAAGGCACTTCACGGACTTTGGAAACCAGAATCTGACTGTTCGGATGCTATTACGGAGCATTTAGAAACAGTTGAATTTGAGACAGACGAGTATTTGCCCAAACTTCTGGCAACACAAGTATTATTTTATCGGCAGAACAATTTTTCATTGGTGTGAAAACACCACAGATGTGGTAAAGGGATGGACCAGTTAGAAGTACTGAAAATGTATTCACTAGGACAAACTCGTTGTCCAAATTGGGTTTTCAAAGTTGGGAAAGAAGTTGGGTATTCTGACCAATCTGCTACTTCATCAAAACTCCCTGGTTTCATTAGATGTGTTGATTTTGGAAGAAGAGGGGTTAATGAACGGAAAAACAGTACTCTCGTTAAAGTTCCACCGCGCTTACAAGGTGCTGATCCGGAAATTGTTTCGAGGTTAGTATCTGATGCTGAGAAAGGAATTTTCAAGATTCATTGGGAAGTATCGGAAGGTTTCCACCCATGCCAGTTTCATCAAGATCCAAGTACTGTTTGAGGCCAATTCAAGGACAAGAATCCCCTCTAGTTTGCCGCTTGAAATGCCAAGTGTAGTACCACTACTTCTTTTGCCTTAATGTGGATCAATCGTTGCCCTGGGTAGTTGCGGTTGAGGAAGGAGTACATGAACACACATGGCCAGTTACACGCCCTCCACCAAGCTTTGTAAGATCATTTGTGCAGTCTGAATGTGCAGATAATCCGCGCCTGACCAGCAGACAGCTTGATATCAGCGTCGAAAATCGCTTTGGAAAGAAAGAACCCCTCAGAGGAATTGAGCAGATCAAATACTGAAACGATCAAGAGAAATATCCGTTTGGTCGCATATTGCAAGAATTGATTGGATTGCATAAAGTCAGATCTAGAGATGATGGAAAATTATACATCATATCAATAATCGATGAACGGGAAAACGATGAAGATCGCTTACAGCGGGACCAATTTGGGGTTTCTATCATATTAAGTAATGACCAATTACTCAAAAAATGTGTCAAACGAACACGACTCGAGAGTGACGGAACCTTCGGAATAGTGAGCTCTTATGACGAAAAACTTAATTTTGGGTTGAAATCAGTCGTTGCTAAGGATGACGAGAATGGAAACGGTATTCACTGTTATGCACCAACTTGCATCTCGTAAAACAATTGGGGCTCAAAAGGTTTTATTTCGGGAGTTGGTTGATTGAATGGCCAATCACGGCCTTCAAGATCTCCTCCACGCCGCGGTGGGCCGATGGCTTAAGATGGCAACTGATTTTGAGAAGACCTCTGGAATTGCCTTGGGGCAAGCCCTGACTGATAAATTTAGATAAGGTTCTGCTCTGAGCTATGTTGAAGCGGTATTCCATGGGTATGATGTTCATGCCAATTGGGCTATCATGGAGAAATGTGACCCATAGAGGGAGTCCAGTACCTATCGCTGGGCTATCGGAACAAGGGACGTTGGAACAGAAATTCAAGTTAACGAAGCATTGGATACAATGAGAGGAATGGGTGGGAAATGGGAGTCGTTCGCTGAGTGGCTGGTTTGCAACAAAGTAGCCCAATCCTTTGGTTCTAGGCTTTATAATCACATATTTCAGCTGCTGAAATTTTTCGCGCCATTTTCTGGGATACCAACCAGTGTGTGTCGGTGAACGCAAAAATCAAGTCCCTCTAAAACTATTTGCTCAAAATCCGGCCTGGACTGGATCTAGTGGAAGTTGTCCGAGAGCTCGAAAGCATTGAACAACTTGACACTAATAAACGTTCTATTACTGGAAGAAAAAAGCGTGGAATACAGTATATTTCCAAACCAGACTGGAAGAGGAGTCAATCAAAAGCTCAAAAGCGTAATGCCGACAAAGTAATAGTCATCGAAGACGAAGCAGTTCTTGCATCGCAGCCAAAGAGGGCGAAAAAGTCGAAGAAAACCAGTCGTACCATCTCTAGAAGTTCAAACGCAGATGATAGAATAGCAGGATTAACTAGACAAACTTCACAGCTCACTGATCTGGTTAAGAGTTGGATAGGCCCGAACAAACAAAAGGTATAAAGAAGTATGGATCACAACTATCCCATTCAATTTCTTTAGCAGTTGCAAGTTTCGCAGAATGACTGAAAAGAGCATGTATGTTTCGTACATATCTATATCGTTGTACAGTTCTCTGAAAAGGATTAAGCGACCATAATGCTCACCAACCGGAGGGAGTATTCCCAGGACATACATACGGACATACTCGTACATAACGTTTCAAATCACATTCTCTTCAGAAATTGGTCACCAATAGTTTAGTATCACAGATTTTCGAAGGCAAATATGAGTAATTGGGAAAATACCAACAATCACCAAAAATGTTCTTCAGAAATTAGTAACCAAAAGTGGACTATGAAAGCATTTGGAATACCATATGTCTGTATTAAGGAATAATTTCAACAATTAAGCTGTAAGAAAGTCTCATTCAAAACACGTCGTCATTATATCGCCCCCATAATAATATTGGATTTTGAGGGAAGTATAGCGAAAATGAGGACTCGATTAGGCTAACTTAACACGCCTTGAATACATTTCTATTCTATCCCCGTATACTGATAATAATTCCAAATTCCAACTGTCGCTCCCCTCGTCTAATCCCGATTTTACAAATACCTGGCCCATATTGCTTCGTGGATTCACACATTATGGAGGTGGATATGATACGACTAATCTCTTAGGAAACAGGTCATGGAAGTAAAACCCGCGAATACTAGGTGCGAGATGCCATTTTTATGAATGCGTTTTGATCCACTACTATCTCATAGGAGCTGAGCAACTGCCTTGAACTTACGAAATTCGATTGCACAGCAAAATATTTCTCTTGACGACCATCTGCCCACCATGCGGCTGGAGGGGCGCAAGGTCTACCGAATGTAGGCCACGGAGAAGCCTTTTCACTGACAATTTGGCATCCTGCTTACTGGGTCAGTGTCTTCCAGGGATGGACGTGGGTTACTACGGTTGGAAAATAATATGTAAATGCTTCGATTCATAAACTTTCCAACTGAAAATGAAACAATGCTACCCAAAATCTATATTTCTTGGGAAATATGGACTTTCCTAAGCTTGGTATTGGTGTTCGGAGTTATTTCATTTTTGTTTAACAAATGCCAAAGATTCTCCCAAATACTGAATTCTAATCGTAAATTTGCAACTTTTGCCAGAAGCAAGTAAAATAGATCAATTTCACAACAATGGAATGAAAGAGATTATTTTGATCACAACAGATACTTATTTTAGATAATTTTCTGGTTCAGGCCTTTCTGTCATCCAATTTAAATGAGATCTTGGGTGGAGGATCACCCAGATCACCGAAACTAGATCCTCCGTCTGTACAAATAGAAATCTTCCATGGTATTCGTACCCACAACCACCGGCAACCACCGGCAACCACCGGCAACCACCTTCAACCACCCGCAAAAACTAATTTCGTTCCATTCAGGCATGCGTCCATCAAGAACTAAGGCGGCCGTCGAAATATTCGGAAAGTGGATTCGCTTCGATTTCTACGAAACATTCGAAGAAGCGGGCTTCCAAAACCCCTGATCCCCAAAAGAAAGACGGTAGCAAGTCCTTTTGCAGCATAAATGGATGTGAAGGGGTTGATTCATCCGCGAGCTATGCTCACACGTATTCAATTTGCAAGAATGTGGTCCATACTATTTGTTCTCGTTCTATTCTAGGAACTGTTGCTATCGATTCGGATTCGCCGTTATTCTGTTCTAAACATGCCACGGTTGACAGGGTTCCACATCTACTACGTGTTGCTGTAAACTTCTCTCCACCAGATGAGATTCCTCCAAGGCCCAGAAATGTTCCTGAAAAAGGGGGGGAACTGCGGAAGGTTCTGCAAGTAATGCGCTGAGGGACACATGTGGCGGTCTGGATGGGGAAAAGGTCGACCTGGTTTGGGAAAATCAGGCGCAAGTCATCGTGCGCCGGTTGTGGGACACTTTCATAATTTGCCCGTTGCCTGCTGAATCCTATCAGGTGCAAATAAGAGTTGGGAAGTACGGAGGAATGGGAGGGGGTCAGGCTGCATGCGCCCATTGCGTCTTGGGTGGTACGAAAGTGTCCTGGTCGAACATCGCTTAACTAAAAATCCATCTCAATACCGAGAAATACACTAAGCTACAAGGTTGATTTATGCAGAAGAAGAATCCCAAGAGTCTGCTGAGGCAGCGTCTGGTCTATGAGATTAATCATTTCGACAACAGGTTGGTTGTTCGAAACAATATAACGGAAAAAGTAACATTTGGATGCCCCAAGTGTGCAAACATTATTGCCTACTGCGATAGGTTCCTTCACTGCATCCAGTGCTTTCCCAAGCACGGAGTCCCACTGCCTATCGCTACTCATTCCCCTTGATAGAGTATCTCTTCAAATGTTTCCTAAATGTGTATCTTTTTACTGCACTCCCTAAATATCATCCATAGTAAGACATGTCGTCTAGTAGACATAGGCGTTATCGTCATAGGATTTGTCTTCATCAGCGTTGTGGGGGAACGCCCTACTGTGGTAGGCATTACTGTCGTAGGCGATTTCGTCAAGGCGGTGGTCGCCACAAGTGTTGTGGTGGAAAGTGTTGTTGTCAAAGGACGAGTTGTGTGCGGCCTTGGTGTGTGCGGCGGAAGTGTAGCGAAACAAACATTCCCCTGCAGCATCCCATCACATTCGCACTCACAGCATTCCTGCTAATCGACAGTAATAAACCGCAGGTAGTCCACTGCATCAAATGGCCTCACGGTGGGTTGGGAAGCAGACAGATCAGGGGTGAGGGGGGGGGAGGGGAGGGAGAAAATAGGTCTACGGGTTCGTCTTCGCTGAGGTCGTCGTCGAGTATTCCGGAATCATGAATACCGTGCTCCATCACATCCTCATAGTGAAAAGTAGGGGACTTGGCTTCAGAAGGTGATGTGATATCCTTCATAGCATCCTGGTCAGCATAAGCAGGCACGTTTCCAGTCGAAGATATCGCGCAACCAACCTGCACACCTTTACAAATGCACTTATCATTAGGTGTAGCTGCACTGATGCCCTGAGCGACAACAATTCGCCCTAAGGACGGCAGGGATGACGGAGAAAAGCGGAAGCCTGCCATGGCAATGCCCAATGTGCATGCTTATCTATAAAATCTTAGGTGATGTGAATAGGCAAAGGCCACCTACCTAAGTTGTTTTGCACTGCTAGAGAAGAAACAGTTCAGAAATCAAAATTGTTGAGATAACTACAAGCAACAGAGAATGTTTTCGTTGAAGTATATTCACCTCAGTAACGCTGGTGGTGATGAAGGGAGGGTTGCAGGAAATGCAGGAGTGATTGGCATTTATATTGATCAATAGCAAGTTTTTTGAGAATCAGATGACGGATCGGGAACTGTCATTCACGCTGTGGCAGCATAGGATTGAGTTTTAGGGCTTCCATGTGCATTTTAAGCGCATAGAGGGGACGTAGAGCTCGTGGAGATAGATAGGATGTCATCCATCTTGTAGAAATGGATTAGATGATGAGAACTTGCAGTCAGTCTGAAACAGTAATTGAACATGTGCAGACACAGAGCATCAAGGGCTCCTCTTGCGGTGATAATTAGATCATTTTCACCTTTCTTCTGTTGGCGTTGATGCATGTTTGTGTTCATGGCAATAACTTGGAAGTAATTGCAGAATTCTATAGTAACAAAAATTGATTTGAATTCCCACCCGAGATAACCGACGCCCGAAATTTTGCTCCTTTAGTGCTGACATTGTGTGCTGAGGGTTGCAACATGAATGTTTAGATATCATTAAGTTGAGATCCAACAATACATGCTCAGATACCGCCAGATCAGCTGCGCACCATCTCCAGTTACCCTTGAAGGGTCTAGAGAGGCTACTGACCCTAACTAGATACCACAGTTGTGATCTACTTTGCTGACAAGGCTTTTACTTAAATGCAACTTTGAAAATTACGGATAGATGACTGCTACCTTTTTAAAACCTCAAGGTATATTTGTGAGTGCAGCGAATATCCTTCGAAGGTTAATGTTAGACTAAATTGATTTTCCCTACGTAGATAGGCCTAAGCCACCGATAATTTCCAAGAAACAAATTGCCTGCCTATCCGATGCACAAAGATTTCTTTCTTTCAAAATTGAAGATTCCTACTACATATGAACAATGGCCTCAACGTTTTATAAATCTCCGGAAAGCTGCGAGTTATACACTACTGTAATGTGCACAGCTGTTATCAATATGTACTTTGCTACGGCTCTTCACCCTTTCCCTTTCTGCCTTTCTAGATACCTGTATATAGATACTTCAGAGCCCAAGTGTAATAAAAAAATGAGCAAACGCTTTGACATACAACTTCATAAAGTACTGTAGAACTTTAGTAGAGGAGTATAGAGAAGTAAAAGGGGCTGCGGTGCCAACTGGAGGAAGGGCGACGGCAGCGCGTGTAGTCAAAAGGAGGCGATAGAGGCTATTGGGGGAGTTCTGGAGTGATGTATGATATAGCTTTGGAGTGAACAGTTGGAGAAGAGAAGGCGGACGGAAAGGGGAGGGAACAGAAGCTTGCATTATGTTGAAACCAATCAGATTTTCAAGAGCTGTGTGTGAAAAGAATTTAACATGCATTATTAAAACTAGTGGAAGATTGCGCTTTGCGTACGGTGGTTAGCGAGGGCAGTTTGAAACGGGGGAGTGTCATCTACTCTGAGTACCCCTATTAATATGACAGAATATGCTGCCCGCGATTTGATAAGAGTCCTATCATATCAGTCTTATTGTAAGAGTCCTATCAAATTGCTAGCAGCTTTTAGGTACCTGCCCTTTGGGAGGTTTCAATTCTTGGTGGTAGGTCCAACTGAGAGGGACACCGCAGTACAGAGCGATGAACCCTACTGCAATGTACTCAATTCATCCTGCCCTCGTGTCTACGTATTAGGACAGTTCTTAAGAGAGGTGGAGTGAGTGAATTTTCTGATTGCAGTGATTTTTAAGAATAACCCGTACGAAATAAAACATGTTATAGTGCGGTTCAAAATTATAGACCCACCCACATACCTATAAAATGCGGTCGTCGATGCCCTGTACTGCTGTATTGAGAAGATCTTTTGGCACTATTTCATGGGCTTACAAACGGTCAGGAAATATGAGATGAATATTAGGGCATTTAAAAGTGTGAAAGCCGTTTCAAATATATAGCTCAGTTCACAATTATAATTGCATCTCTACTAGCATCTAGTTTTGGCTCAAGAACCTCTATATAATCTATAAATTGGGCAGAAGAAGGTAGGCAAATACTCGTAAGATGTGTAGCGTGTCTGCGGATCAGAAAAATACCCGAGGGAAGGAGTTGAGCTTCGAGGAGCGCTGAAAAATCACGGCGTACAAGGTTGCAAATATTTCTGTGTTGGGATAAAGAAAAAGCTCAGGAGAAGAGCAAGGGTAGCTCCAAAATATCTCAAGGACCCTAGCAGGTACTGCGAGCTTCCAAGGACTGGTCTGAAGCCGATTCTGTCGGTGCGCGACACACGGAGGGTGATTTCGGAGACATGTAAAGAGGATAAATTTCTGCTGGAAATCAAGAGGGGGCTTCAATTAACGGTCAGTAAGTCCACTTTAAGGCGTATTTTTGTAGTACTCAGCCATATGCGGCTGGGGCTACTGGGCCAAGCGCCGTGGTAACATCAGAGGCGCACGGCGTAGGGTACGACCCGACAGTTACGTGCCTCCCCCGCACATCACGTTTCTGAACGGGCGCTATATTATTTATTTTTTTCCGCGGACACACCTGCACCTTACAGTGCACGCGTGCCCGGATCGGGGACTTAAAGGCCAGATCGGTACGGACTGCCGGAATCTGGATTCCCCCGCGCCCACGTGTACCCCGTTGGGTACACGTGTGCGCG
>JAUBNZ010001662.1:0-10785 GCA_032355485.1 Bonnemaisonia californica | reverse complement strand
CAGCCCGGCTACCACACCCGCCAATGGGAAGCTTCCATCGCTGGCAGCCGCCCATTACAGTACCGCCGCCAACCCTCTAAGGGCCGACACACCCTAAACCATCCATCTGCCACCCTCCGCAGGGAAGCAGATGGAGGTGGCCGGAGCACCACCATAAGTCCATGTTTACAGCTGAGTACCGGCCACTTGGCGGTACGTTGGGCAGATTTAATATTTAAGGCTTAGGTAACTAGCTATCCTACCCAGTAAAGAGGGAACCGAGACCTCCGGACTTGAACTAACAAATCAACCAAGAACGGAACGCTCCGCGCCGTCTGCAACCATCTTTCCTCCATAGGAAAGGCGTCGGTTTCGTTACCTCCCGCGTCGCTCTACGTCCCGTTCAACTGCCCTTGACCGCGGAAACTCGCCATTCGCGCTGCGTGCCGCACGTAGCACGTCGTATGCTTCTGTCCGGCAACCTCACCTTTTACCCCTTCGCACGAAAACTTCCGTGGTTGTGCACTGGAACCCCCAATCACCCTATCTTTCCCCTAGGGAAAGGCATGTCGTTGGGGGATTCCGGCAGTCCACTACCTCGACGCCCTACTTTTCCTCTGTAGGAAAGGAAGGGCTGAGAGCAGCTTTCTCAGGACTCCTCAGACCTGGAAGCGATATATATACTTCACTCTACCTGACCAAACGTTACCGGCGACTGAGTACAATAGCGCTTCACTCTCGCAGAGTATGACTTCGTTAGAGGCATTGTGTCTTCCTTAAACAAAACATTTGCAATGCCGTCGTACAACGCTGTTCTTCGCTTGTTCAAGAAACTCGTCACTACTGTGGTTCCTCATTCCGTCATTCTTTAGTTGCAATTTACGCACAGCGCTGATGTTGATAATTCAGAAGACCGGGGGCTAAGTGGTTCCACGCTTTCCATAAACACACAAAATCGATAATCAAAAGCCATTGCGGCAAGCCGTCTTCTACCCCATGAAGAGAGTCTTCCATGCAGCATGGGCCAAAACTGATGCAAGGATGCCGTCAGTATATCGCTTCTTTTATGGGAACGGCAGCGCAGAAGGTTACCTCAAAGGAACGATCGAGGGCTCAGAAATCGTAGAGGTGTGCTCACGTCTTCAACACTGAAAACTAAATCTACGTTCCTGATGGAAGACACTAATTTGCTACTCAGAAAGGAACCTATGTCGAAGCAACCGCCATTGGGAAGCCCCCTTCATTCCATCGTGACTACTTTGTGCAAAGTTACTCAAATGGTAAGTACATCTTACGAGGTCAAATACCAATATGTTGCATTGCTACGCCAATGAAATTATCAACAAGAGTTACAGCCGCACTCATTTCAAGGTCAATTTCACGCTTGGAGAAGATTTTCATACAGGCTATAAGACGCAGAATTGCAGACCTAAATTCCGTCGAGGGATCATCTCAGCTACAAGGCGTATTACCGTACCATTATCAAATGGTCGAACGCAGACCCAAAATACAGCTGGATTGCCATATTACTTATGGCAGAACGAAAGCACCACGCTCAGGCATGAGGAGGCTCCCCACCCCACAAACATGCCATCATAAGTCTAGACCGGGCTCGGTTCTGACAATACATTGGAGTGGATCGTCTCCACTCTTACAAAACGCAGACCCGTACCTATGGAGCCCTGGATCATTTCGAGTACAGGATAATGGTACGGAAGACTGAGTCGGGCACCGCCCCCTTACCTGCAAAGCGCATGGCCAAACGCGGATTCATCCGTGGTAGGGTCTAACCCGCACACTTGCTGGAGGAACTTCCCAATCCACCTGCAGTGCCCGCCCCGTCTCACAGATGTTGCACCATGCACTTTATGCAAGCTATAGTATGACCAAAAATGGTCAGGTTGTGGTGCTGGATGTTTCTTGTCAACCAGCTGTTGATATGCATTTCAACATGCTTACTGGAATGAACGCAGTATTGTAACTGCCCTACATGTTCGCCATGAAACCAAATGCCTCTTTCCCAGGAGAGTCAAAAACAATTTAGTGCAAACATCCTCCCCTCATCTACAGTACAGATTATCGTTAGCATAGTCCCTTTGATTTTACTGTAGCTTATCTATCTCTATCTAATTTCCATTTATACTGACTTCTGATTTGGAGTAAATGACTCCAAGGGCAGAGCACCTAAAACTCTCACTCTATCTACAACGCTCATAAGTGATCATATAGCTACTTTTGCAGCACCCATTCAGGACGTCCAATTCTGGGCTATCGAACAGGGTTATCATCACACCACTTGACCATCCCGAGCTCCGCAAAATCAGGAGCAAGCCGGTGTTAAATGTTCTGAAAGAGAGAACGTTACCTCCTAAGATTCAAGGAAGCTCTTGCATCTGGAGGAATCCAAGAACCGTTCTGCGTTACATCTAGAGTAGACGAAGATCTTTTCAAGTCACTCATCGAGTTGGAAGAGTTTGGAGAAGATTTCAAAGAAACCTCGCCAGTGAGACCCTCCGTTTTAGTGAGTTACTTGCGGAGTAACGTCGAAGTAGAATTCGAATCTCCCTCAAAGGGGATAATTGGAATCTGCGGTACGTTCTACTGTTCGCCTGAACTTCAACGAATCTAATCCAGAATTTCGGATCAATATGTTAACCATGGAATGCAAAACTGTTTTGCGTGGTAAGAATTGGGATGGCCTCTTTGAGTCCAATCCAAAATGTTTTTTATCACTTGTTGTTGGCCTTTTGAGGCTGCCAGCGCTGAAGGAGAAATTTGAAGCTGATATTTCCTTAGGCAGAAATGACCTACGGAAGAAGTGTCTTCCTTCCTATCACCATGTCGCCCAAACGGCTATTGCGTGCGAGGAATTCGTTTCAGTAAATGAGTCACAAGTAGAAAACAAGAAATCTGGTTAACAAAGCGTTTCTAAAGCAGCTTCTTAAGATATATCTCCTGAAAAGTCCAGCAATAAGGCTTTAATACACAGAGGTGGTTCTACGGGCAGTAATTCGTCCAGTTATGGTACTGGATCCTTTTCCATGCCATCTGGGGAGCAACAAGACAAGAAGAGCAGTTCTGTAAAGAGCAGCAAGCTGGTGCTCACGCTCCGTCTAAATGTGGACGTCTTCTAGAAGCCTCATCTCGTCAAGGACTGCCCCAAAACCTCTCCGAAAAGGAGCAATGAACTCCTCAAATCAAATCCTTCTACGCCGATATTGCTAAGAGTGGCCAAATCAACCGCCTCCAATCCAAACATGAAACTGCAGTAGTCTTACAAGTATCAAGAAGATATCTTGGGATATGGGATGATGCAGTGAAGCTTCTCATCAATAGTGACAGCGGTGCAGACCACTGTGCACTGAGTGCCACACATCTCGAGAAATGCGCCGCTGCGGGCATTTTCGTACAACTGCTATCCCTTGCTACACCGATAAGTATGACCCTTCCCCTTGTTGACATATCGTCGATTTCCAACCCGATCTTCCTTTCTCACCAAAAGGAAAGAATATCGACCACGCCGGACACACCTAGTGGCCCGCTGCGTTTAGGAAACGTTGAATTTCTCGTACTCAAGGAGCATATGCACATTTTTTGATTGTCTAGTCCTCTACTGCACGCAATCAGTTTCGATCTGGATTGACATGTCCCTACTGTAGGAGGCCGGTACCATGATACGGATATATCGCACGTTGGTTTTTCCACAGCGCTGCCAACTGAGGGCGCTGACGATCCCCCAATACATCCTGGGAAGTGGTCTAGCCTTCCGCTTAAAGGGACCAGTACAGTTGCCACTGATTTTGATGACAATATTAGCGAGGAAGATGAGAGAATCCCGGAACTTATGGATAGCTTGTCTGATTCTGATTCTGATGACATCATTACAGCGGAAAATATTTTCAATCCCATATCTTAAGGAGACAGTTCTAAAGATGACATT
This sequence comes from Bonnemaisonia californica, assembly GCA_032355485.1. NCBI lineage: Eukaryota > Rhodophyta > Florideophyceae > Bonnemaisoniales > Bonnemaisoniaceae > Bonnemaisonia > Bonnemaisonia californica. The sequence continues at coordinate 6,866 of JAUBNZ010001662.1, read as the reverse complement.
TCTATGGATTTTCGGTCTACCGTTCGGGACGAAAACCCAGAGGACACCAAGGAAGGTCTTGACGGCATTATTAAGGATTCCATAGACAAAAGTTTACTGCCAGAACATCAGGAAGAATTCGTCCCTCTTTTGGCTAAATATTCCTACCTTTTCCGCACTAAACTGGGTAGCGATCCAACTGCCAAGCTTCCTCCCATGGTCGCCAAACTTCGTGAAAACGCAAATCCCGTTCGAGTCATAGTTCGTATATACCCTCCACAACAGGCTAAGTTTTTGCGGTACCCCGTCCGTTTGGACCTACCGTTCACGGAACTGCGCCGAACAACCTCGTACAGTTGGACTACATCGAGGTCGGATCGAGTACAGATGGGGCCAAATACGTCCTGATGCTCCACGTCGATCACTCGTAGTGCTCTTGGTTCTTCACGTCTTGAGATACAGCGGCCAACTCCGCATCAGTCGCCCTGATTGACTGTGCTGCCGCGTTTACAGTACCGAATGGTGGGATGTCCGATGGACGGAGCCATTTCAAGAAAGAGACCGTACGGTTAGTGTCTAAGGGCCTCAAGGTACCTAACCACTTCGCGCTACCGAATTGCCCGTAGAGAACCGACGCTGTGGAGCGCCGGGGCAAGGAGCCCCTTCCTGCATTCCGATCTGTAACGTCTGAACTCGAGAGGCGGTTAGAAAAATGGCCAGACATTCTACCGCTGGCTCAGAGTGTGATCAAAAAAGCACCTTCTCCCTCATGGAATAATATCGTTCCGACTACGGAATTCAGGCGAAAGAATCCTAATCCACTCATTTCTACATTTCTCTGAACGGAAACTGCTAATCGGTAACGGTGGCCGATGCAAATCTTGAGAGGCGGGTAAAAGTCGAAGAGCTCAAGAACCGCAGGGAGGATTTCCATCCGATCATTGCCAATACCGTACGGAACATGCGCGCTCGCAAGCGCAACGCGGCATCACGCGGATCATTTCCGTACTTCACGGAAGGAGACTACGTTCCCGTGGCTCAAGGGCACTCTTCATGGACGAAAAGCTCTCCCTTCGCTGATGCAGACCGCCCCGGATCTTGAAATCCCTGTCCGACTGGGACTTTCAAGTCGAAGATCTCCGAAACGGAGTACTTGATGACGTGCACGCGAGTTGTCTCTAGATGTACTGCGACACAATGCTGGACATGGACGTGATCATGTCGCACGTCCTGTCATCCGAAACAAGAGTGCCTATCGCGCACCTTATGCAGCTAGTTGACGAGGTGGGCGGGATGAAGGTACTCGTACGCTGGAAGGGCCTACCGCAGTCGAAACATTCGCTTGAACCGCTGGAGCACTTCTACGAAGACGTGCCGGGCATGGTGGCCCGCCTACTCCAGCGTAGGAACACTCCGAACGGTTTGGCTGAGAAATCTCGAAGCCTTATACCACTTTAAAAGAGGGGATTGTAGCGGGCACCAGTCCCGCTCTCCTCCTTCGTCTGAACGGTTCCTCCTTGAGGAGCCTTCCACGTGGCCACGCTCCAGGACTCCGCCATCGGCCAACCGCCGTCGCTCCGTAGGCTATTATTTATTCCGTAGCGGAGCACCCCCAGTGAAGTCCCCGAGGCATCGAACATCTTCAAAACGGCCGACCCGACACACCCCAACTCCTTTCTTGGATGTCTTTCTCTTGAGGAAACGAAAGAAAGTGTCGATCATTTCGTGCAGTTGTTTTTTACGACGATGGGCGTCTACAAGAGTGGATGCAATCGATTAGTGAATGTCCTATACTCAATTTCGTTGCAGAAGCTAAACGTGTTGCCTGCTTATGCCAAAATTGCCGCCAGTTTACATCTGTTACAAACTGAAGTGGACGCAAATCTTAAGGGTTTCGGTTCCTTGTTGAGAAGTGAGATATCGATGTGAAGAACTTGGCATCATGCATCAACAGTGCTCAGTGCTGCGGCGAATATGTGAAGTTGGATTGATTGGAAACTCCATTGTGTTTTTGATCTTATAGCGCTATGTACAGCATGAAAGACTTCGCAGGGTAAAGAGTTGATGCAGTGCATCATCTTCTTGAGAGTTGAGGTTTCTTTGTCAACCACACTGTAGCGATTCCCATTAGGACGAAAAATACTCTACTCTCTGTGGAGGTTGAAATCAGTCAAGATTTTCGAAGCCGGCCACAACGCTCTAGTAGAAAAAGCAATTTTTGCAGTTCCAATATCTGTCGCTAATGTTGAGTGTTCCAAGATACTGCTTGTATGCCTTACAGGGCGTGCTATATTCATAGCACACTCTCTTTTTGGCATTTTAGGGCCTGCCAGACGGACACCACGGGGTGTCTATATACCTTTCGAAAGAGCGATTCCAATCATATAAAACGGTCTAAACTGTTTTCTGATTGACTTCGAGCGGCAAGGGGACGAGCGAAGTTGGCTGTCTACGTCCACCATCTCAGCGCGTAGCATTCGGCATGATGCAATAGCATTCTAGCTGTGTGAGAGCAATGGGAGTTATTGTTTTGGCCCAATTACGCTTGGTGCGGGACATGAATTTGCCGTTTTGCCAAGCTCTGCGTCCAAATCTAGAAACTGGTGGGTACATGAGGCTTTCTTTTCTGTGAGAGAGGCTCGGCCAAAGGAATTTCGTGCTGATGTGACCGGTTCTTCCATACAAAGTATTTTTTATGGCCATGTTCTTTACCATCTGTGTTGTTTCTCCGTGGGCCATAAGTAAACTGGATCTGCGAGGAAGAGCGAACGTGGTTGAGCTTGAGAGCAAGAGGGTTTCCATCAGAACAGGTTAACCTACATAGCTACGTATGTGCAAATATTTGAAATGATGTTGGTTGTGGTATCATGCTTTACCGATCCCCAGGGTTCCGGTAGTTGCGTACAGAGAACATAGTTGCGTATACAGCAATTTCGAAGTTACCGATGACATTTTCCGGTTTATTTTGCAGTCGACGTATACATTTTTGACTTGAACGTCTCTTCCCCTTCATGGTTCCAAATTCGCTACATAATGCTCTGTCGGGTTGTTCATCCTTCAACTGCAACTATGATCCCCGGTGAGGCGCACGTCTCGAATATTTTGCCGCCCACCATAAAAGCAAGATCTCTAACCAACGGACACGATGCTCCCCAAAAACGCCAAAACGGTTTTGTTAAATCGCACCGCCTCCTCAATGTACAACCAATGCGAACCCTCTTCGAAGAGGATCAGCTCTGCATGCGGCATGTACTCTGCCGCGTACGCCACTCCCTCCCATGGAAATATCTTACTTTTCTTGCCAGCAAACACCAGCGCAGGGCAGCTCACTAGGGGCAGGACATTGCGCCAGTCCATGTGTGCATGGTTTGCCATGAGCTTGCCGAGAAACCAGTTCGACGAATTGAGGCTCTCGTTGACGTACCTGGACATCTCGACATTTGTGGGCGCGCGCGTAAGGCAGGCCTTAACCGTGTCCTCATGGAATAGTCGGGGGTTATTTCGCAACTCGGCGCGCGCGTGCGCCAGTGATCCCTCGGAAAAGATCGATTTGGAGCCCAGCTGCCACCCACCGTCTATTGAGGCCATCTGGTAGGGGGACTGGTCCACGAAGAGTGCCGCCGAAATGCGCGCCCCGCCATACATCTCCACAAACGCCCAGATGATGGAGCAGCCCAGCGAGCAGCCGAGAAGCGCGACACGTCCGAAGCCAAAGTGCTGCATAAGTTCGTGCAAATCTGCAGCCAGACGATGGACATGGAAGCCGTGCTGCGGTTTTTCAGATTTGCCGTGACCGCGGAGGTCGTAGCGGATGACGCGGAATCTGGTGGCCAAGTCCGGAAAGTTTGCATCGAAAAACTTGCACGAGCCGGACCAGCCGTGTATCAATACGAGGGGGTGGCCGGTGCCGGCGTCCTCGTAGAAGATACGAACATGGTCGTTGGTGGTGATATTGCCGTTGCGCGGATTGAATGATTGGAGCGTGGTGGAGCCGATGCTAGGGTCAGCGTATTGAGCGGCGCTGTTATCCGAGGGGTCTGTGAGGGGATGGGAAGTGTCGGTGTCGGTGCCTTCGGTGGTGCCCGCGGCGGCTGCGGTGACCATGTCGTCGGGAGTGTTGCTGCAAGAGGCTTTACGGCCCTTGGATGGGTAGCGGGACTTGTAACTGTAGTGCGTACGTTCTGCAGGGATGGAGACGCTGTCGAAGGGGTCGGGAGTGATGGAGTCGCTCTTCTTGGCGAGGTTGATTTGAATGCGGCGGTTGTTGAGGTCCTCGGAAATGGCTAACCCCTGAGCACCGGCCTCGGCGGGGGCCACTTGGCAATTTCTGAGGTGGGAGCTCATCATTCTTCTTTCGCCGCGGATGCCGCTCTCGACGTTGATCTTTCTGCAGTGGATGCAATGGGCGAGAAACGTGTTTGTCTTCCCCATCCTGTCACCCTTTTCGAAGTGTTCCCACAGCTTGGAGGTGGAAGAGGAGCGTTGGGAACTGCTGGTCGCAGCAGTGGCTACGGAGGAGGCGACGGGGGAAGGGGTAACGGAGGGGTAGGCAGCCATGGATTGAAGCTGGTGGTGTTGCTGTTGTTGCTGGGATGGAACATGCGAGGGCTGCATGGGCATGACAACGTTCTGATTAGCGGCGGCATAGTACTGCTGGACATGTCGCTGGGCCTCGTGCTGTTGTACATGAGAGTGGTGGGCGGTGACAACATGCAGGATCTCCTTCGGTTGCTGCTGCTGTTGGTTCTGTGGGTGCTGGTTCTGGTGTTCGTTCTGGTGTGTGTGCATCTCAAGCTGTTGGTAGTGCCCGTGTGTGTCAGCATACACGGAGGACAGGGACTCTGGGGGCAGGGGATGCGGCAGAATGGGCTGCGCTGGCGTGGAGCGGGTGTCGACCTCGGGGAGGTCGGGTTGCATCTGCGGATCGAGCTGCACCCGCGGATCAGGCTGCTTCTGCGGATCAGGCTGCCCTTGCGGATCAGCCGGACCCTGCGGATCAGGCTGCCCTTGCGGATCAGCCGGACCCTGCGGATCAGGCTGCCCCTGCGGATCAGGCTGTATCTGCAGATGGGGCTGTATCTGCAGATGGGGCTGTATCTGCGGATAGAGCTGTATCTGCGGATAGAGCTGCATCTGCGGATCGAGCCTGTCTGTTGAGTCCATTCGAGATCGGTTAAGCGGGAACTAGAGGCTTTGATTCGTCAGGCTTTGTGTCTGGGGGCTGCGGTGCACCGTGAAGTGTCAGGTCGCTTAGTGAGGTGGGGTATGGCGGAGTCGTCGGCGGGGTAGCTGGGGGAGGTGGCGGGGGCGGTATCGGGTGGCGGTGGACGGGATGTTTGATGGGTATGAGAAGGTGGGGATGCCCCAATCCGGAAGAGTAGAATATGTGAGAAGAGAAGAGGGGAGAGGGAAAGGGAAGAAGAGTGGGGCGCGGTGTGGATATGGTGAAGGGCGGAGGGAAGGCAGGCGGCGCTGCGTGCAGAGTAGGAAATGTGGAACCAAGAGGGAAAAGGGTTTGCTCGTGCAGGTGGAGCGCGATGGAGCCGGCGATGGAACAATAAACCGGGGGCCGAGAACAGGCTGTTAGTGGAAAGGCAAAAATTGTGTCTGCTCCTGTTTATCCTTTATCCTTTATTAATATATTTGACGCGGGGTTATTATATTATGGTTTATTAACGCACACGTGCCTTAATGTCAGCGTTAGAAATCGGGCCACACTATGACTGAAGGCTTGGGCTACTTCAAAGTCTTTGCATTGTTGCGCCTCATGTCGCGCCGGCTCGCCGGATCGTCTTATCGAGATGAACGAAGTACTGGTCGGGCAAAAGCGCTAATGGGACGTCTAACGCATGGGGTGGTGTGTCTCGTGGCACTTTCGAACCGTAACTGTTAGCTTAGCTCAGCGATCTACATGAGGGATCTTAGAGTGAAAAGTGACTATTTGTGGCTCACCTGCTTTTCTATCACTTAAATACGTTACATTTTATGCATACAGTGCCACCAGAAACTATAAGGACCCCCTATGTTTGCCCGTAGTATACCAAGGGAAGTAGCTATCGCGGAAATTTTTTCGCCAGTCTCGAGAAGAATTCTCTGTGAGCCAAAAATTATCTGGAAGACATTGAGCCGTTCGGCGTGGGGCCCGCGAAAACTAAATTTTGGGGGTAAAAACTAATAAGGCACCCCTGCCGTTCTAAGCAATCCTTTCAAAACTTTTCTACTAAGGGCCTCGATTTTGTTACCTTGGACCATCGTAAGATCCCACGATCCCAATAGAGATGTATTGCCCACAGAGAGTCTACAAACCTACCGTACAATGTCTCTACGCATTGCTCCTTCCACATTTGTCTGTTTTGGGGTTCTTGTCCTCTACTCAAGAATGTTTGCACCTACATATTTAAGGTAGAGTACTAGATTGAGATATTTTTGCTACCCGGGAACGTTTTGGGAACAGTTGTGGTAACCTTGAACACTAGAGAAAGCCCACAAGGGTGGGATAAATGTCTTTATTATTATTAAATGCTGAGCTAATGATAGGAAATGTCGTGAAGAGGGAGAGGAATGGCACCGTCTAGATGCGGGAACCCTTCTATTTTCTTCATATTACATGTAGGAGCCATTAACGCGTCAAAGCGGAGTCCAGTTATATCTATAAGCAATTTCTAATGCCATTACTTTTTGCCAATTTATAAGCATTACAATTGCTCTCATTTTTATTGCTCAAGATGTGCTCGAAAGTACCTCTACGTTCCTCATTATATATGTTTTGATCCGTAGAGACCCCTTCTTCCAAAAATGATCACAACGACACACCTCTTCTGGCACGTAGAACTGCTTTTCCTTTCGTCTTCTTATTTGGTCAATTTGAGCAGACAAACCATTGCATT
>JAUBNZ010001661.1:0-10787 GCA_032355485.1 Bonnemaisonia californica | reverse complement strand
CAGAAGTCGTCCAGAAGGAAGAAGAAGACCCCTCAGGGAGGCTATCTGCAGTACCGAGCGGAGGAAAAAGCTCGACCCCATGGAGGGATCCGTCGTTCCCCGTGCGCGAAATTGCCTCCCCGCGAGGGGGACGCGAAGGAAACTTCGCACGACGCGCAAAGCACGACCTTCTGAAACCGCGGAAGGTCGTCTGTAAAGGGACCTCCTTCCTAAGGAAGGAGGCCGAAGAAAGGAAGGTTGCTCATTATTCCCAGGGGGAACAAGGAGGCAGAGAAAGGAATCCTCCTTTGCGATGGGAGAGGAGGGATGGCGGAGAGGGGAAGCCTCGGAACCAAGTAGTAAGTAATTCACACATTACTGTTCAGAAGGGCTGGTATGGTTGAGGGCAACAGTACCTGCACCCAGACAGACAGGGGAGAGGCTTCTTCAGCCAATATGGCGACGGTGCAAGCTCCACGAAATGCTTGCAGATGACGGAGCAAATAAAAAAAGGATTAGGGTACGCCCACCGGGACTCGAACCCGGAATCTACTCAAAAATAAATTTTAAAAACATTTCAACTTTTTTATCAAGAAATGGGTGGATGTCACAAGAGGGATATTACACAGATATTGAAAAACATCCGTCATCTACAGGACCAAGAAATTGGACTGGCAGGTGAGGCCGGGGGAGAGTCACCTCATATACCCATTGGCTCCCCAGAGAAGAAAGGGAGAGACGGCAAAAACAAACCTACCATGCCTTCATGAGGATAATACCTCACGGAGGCTGCGGCACGTCTCCAACCATGGTGATTTCCTTCAGCGTCCCCACCTTAAGGTGGGGATGGTGAGGAAAACCCCTCGACAAACGTGTAAAATCTCCAGATTGGAGAGAATGACGATACGCATGACATCTACGTATCCTCCCCATAGTCGCGGGGGAGGATACGAATAATCCTCTGCGTCACCTCCACCGTCGTCTGGGACTCCTTCCTCAAAAGGGGGGGTTCCGAACGAAGAGAAGAAAATCGAAGGTCAACAGCGCCGCGTCCTCCCAGAGGGAAGACGCGGGAAAAACTGTGACCGAGTACATAGATATCCTCTCCATGGAAGACATGGAGAGGATTTCAATGGTTCTATCCTCTCCATGATCCACATGGAGAGGATATTGAGTTTTTAGAGTAAGCCTGTCGGAGATGGACATATCTACGCATGTCCTATCTATGTTCGGCATGTAGAGGATGTTCATATGCTGCCTCCGCGTGTCTTTCCAACAAGGGAGGACATAAGTAACATGAGAAATATCCCTCCATGATCGACATGGAGAGGATTTCAACAAGTATATCCTCTCCATGCACCACATGGAGCGGATGGCACGGAATATTTCCTCTCCATCCTCTAAATGGAGAGGATTTCAAAACCAAGATTCTCTCCGTGATTCACAAGGAGAGGATGTCCAAATCAATATCTTCTCCATGTACCACATGAATTGGATGTTAGAAAAATGGAAGGCTACGTTTCCTTCCTTGGAGGGAAGACACGAAGGGATCAACACCTTCGCCGCATATCCTCTCCATGCTCTGCATGGAGATGGTGTGTAGATGGACCCATACGCGTGTCCTTCCAACGGGGGAGAACTTGATTTCCATAAGCCATGGGAGCGCATGTCCTCTCTATCCGGAAAGCACGGAGATGGTATTGCATTGGTACGACCGGCTCGTTGGTACGCCCTCGGGTCGCCGACGCACACGAAGTGTCGAGAAACTATTGGGGTCCACGAAGGGGGACGAAGAGGTTGCCTGAGTTAGGACTTCTCCCCTTGGCACAAGGAAGGAGGAGGCATTGGAGTATCAACTGCAGAGGCCGGTGGGACTGCTGGCTCAGAGGTGCTCCTCCCAAATTGTGGGGAGGAGCGGATGACGCTTTCGAGGACGCTCCTCCTAACGCGAGGGGGAGCGGATGACGGTGCCGTAGGGGCTCCTCCCGACTCGTAGGGAGGAGCGGGTGATGGTTCGATAGGCGCTCTCTCCCGCTGGGAGGAAGGAGCTGAAGAAGGATCCGTTGGCGCTCCTTCCGGTGGGGGGGAAGGAAAAGGAGAGGGGTTCGCTGGTGCTCCCCCCCGCCAAGGGCGAATAGCAGAAGTGGGGTTGGTTGAATCTCCTCCTTGGGAAGGAGGAGCGGAGGAACTGTTGGAAGTCATGGCAGTCCGGCTGCGCCTGTTCCTTGCGGGAATCTGACCACCACCAAGGGGTGGTGGAACCATTTCTATATAATCAGAGGTGATTATTTTTACTGGATGCATTCACCTCTCCTTCCCAGGGCGAGAGGTGACTGATATAGCCTCCCATCGCTTGATACACCTCCATCTAAGATGGGGTAGTGGCACCTGTCGAGCGTAAGCGGGACGCTTGGGATTGAAGAGGGCGCTCTCTAGTACTCAGGATGGGCGGTTACTATCTTTATTTATACTACTCTTTACTGGGAAGGGTTGCCAAAACCCGTCCACACGCCAAATTTGAATGAATTTAGGCACATGGAAGGGATCACAGTGACATGGCCGTATTAATTCCCTTTCCATTTGAAGCGAGAGAATCATCGGGCATTTATCGTCAAATGGTACTGTAATCCTCACGGATAGGGGGAGATAGGATGGATGGTAGTGCTGAATAACAATAATTTTTGGAATCAGTATGAGAAGGGTTTGAATGGGATGGTAACCGAAGCGACACTATAACTGTAATAACCCACTCTTCCCTGTAATAGGAGGGGCGTACTAGTTTCCATAGTTACTTTGAGCCCTTTCAGCCCTCGAGACCGGTTGGTAGACAGAGTATACTACGATAACTACCCCACTGCGGGTGTGTCTTTTGTGGATTGATGTCATTGGACGATGATAAGGGGCTACCAACCACCATCTCTCAAAACAAGGTAACGGGAAATCCATTGAAGTCCTACCCATTAAATGGATAGGATATGGGACCTACGACCCCCATCGCTACGGTTGATATACATTTTGGGGTATTCCAAACAAGATAACCGGTCAGCCATCTGGCATGGATGGCAGAAGAATCTTGGGCCATCCAGTAACCCTCAGAGGACTTCGAGATAGCCCGCTGATTGGCTGAGTGAGGGTATTGTGATTTCAATACGTAGTCATTATTTTAAGGAGTTAATTATCTAAAGCCTCGTATAAATATCACTCCACATATCGGAGTGACCGTGAGAATTATCGGGTACGTGAAACCCCCTGTTGAAACTTGTTTCATGGGCAACTCCAAGAACGAGCCTTCATTTGCGTTCTCCCCGGGGCGGGATAAATAGAATAGGTTTGCTCAACCTCTTTGGGCCTCCATGGCCCGCGTATCATCCTTCCAACCTGTCTCTTCGTAGTCGCCACCCTTGGGATGATTCAAATTTCAATGTTGCCCCTGCCCAGAGACAACCTGTCCTCCAGAAGGCTAACAAACCTCGGCTCTTTCTCTTTGTCGTGAAACGGGAAGGAAAATTTTCTGCGCCTCAAGCCTTGTCTCGTCCCTTAACGGGACGGATAAATTAGGTTAGCCACAACAGATCGACCCCGAGTGCCGTTTCCCCATCTTTTGGGCCTTAACCGTCCCGTTGCTAGGAAATTGCGTTCGAGAAAGCCCCATTTTCTACGCTTCTCCACGGGCTACAAATCGTGGAGAAACATTGGTAGCGCCCCTTCTTGCGTTCTACCCAAAACATGGGTAGAAACAGTCTAGGTTAGCTAAAGCAGCTCTATAATCCCAGCCGTTGACCCCCTTTCTTCCCTTCAGGCCCTTCTCTTGGACGCCCCTCTGTACGGGACGTAAGTCATCTTTCCGGTCACCCCCTCCCCAGTTTTGGGAGAGTGCGGAACCCCATTCCCATCAACCCTCCACCAGTGCGGCCACTAGATGGAGATACCATTCTCTGGCGTGACCCAGTCAAGCGCCTCTTCATGAGTATCCTTGAAACATAGGATAAGGAAACTATGGTCTCCCAAAACCCGCTTAGGCGAATTTCAGCCTCACCTCGCCTGAGGAATCGCTCTATCCCCCTCTCGCAGGCCAGTTACAAAAGGTTCACTAGGATCCTGTATCCACAACTTCAGGTTTTTCGGAGGGTGCCTAATACTACAGATGCTACTACCACCGACAGGTAAAGATGCCGGCCAATCATGGCACCTTCAGGAGAGAAGGCTCCACGTCACACAGGTGATGACGCGATGCAATGTGCCGAGAAGGAGGCCCTGGTACCACCATCAGGTGATGAGGCGAGAAAACTGGCTACAGGTACCACCCTCGGGTGAGGAAAATACACCCCCTGCCGATGTTGCAGCAATGTCGATGAAGTGATACCTCCCACAGTCGGCCTAGGGCCCGATCGCACGAAGTGGCTCCTGGAACGTATTGGAAAAGAGGAGGAAGGCGGGCCCGGGATTATTAATGGGTCAAGCGGGCTCCAAACAGCAGGGATAGAGTGGTTAGAGGATGACACGGAGGAATGCTGGACCCCGAGGGCTGTTGGCTTGCAATGATACCCTACGTCCAGAAGGACCGTCGGCGGAAGGAAACATGTGCTTGGTTTGGAGTAATTGTGGAGACTGCGTACACATGGCTGTGCTTCATATATGACGGAGGATCGGGTTTGTTGCTCATTGTATACCTAGATTGGTAGACTGCAAGGGTCACATGGAGGAATTAGGATAACGCCTCTCGAGAGACGAGCAAGAAGGATCAGATCGGGTAATTTCTAACCGGAGAGGCAAACAGAGAAGGAGGTTCGCAAAAGAGGTCTCACAAGAGAGTAAATGGCGGAATCTCACGAACTCAGTCAAGAGTTATGGCACCAAGAGAGGTGATTTATCACTGAAGCTATTAGTGCAACAGTACACCCCTTCTTATTATACAGCCACAACCTCAGTTGGTTTGAGGTGCGCGGGACGCTACACCCTGAGAAGGGGGGCCTGCAGTTTATATGCCAAATTACATCTTCATGGGGAAGCCACATTGGCGGAATACTTCCAAAAACATCCTCTAAAATTCCAACCTCGAGTGGGTTTAATGCACGACCATCCGATGGAAGGAACGGTCGCTAAGGCCCTACACGTGGGACATCACTGACACCAACTGGACCCGTTAGCATCCTATGGCACCGGTGCAGATGCACACCATCCAGGTGCACGAACCAGTAACACACCAGTATCTAGGAGTAGGCCCTGGGTACATGGCACCAAATTCAGGGACTGGCAGATATCTCAGCCCTTCCAGGCTACTAAATAACGCTCGCAAGAGCTGTCTCAAGTCTGACAGTGACATATCCGCACTGAAAATATGCGGCGTACGGCGTGAGCGAATATATCCTTTAATATTAGTTATAATTTCTTAGATCACTACCTCTACGACTAAGGAGGTAAGGGCACTCTGAAAAGCAGAGTGGACCGTGGGAGGGTGATCAATCATCGATCAACACCAACGAGGACCCTCAACTCTCCCATTTTTCAAACTCAAAAGTCCATTGGACGCCTTCTACAGTGAGATAGCTACTAGCATAGAGCTTGGCGTTATTCTACTCAACGGAAGAACGGACGTTGTTAGCTACTGGCTGTATATTGTGCGCTAAGCCCGAAAAACCTCTGAAGTGATATTCCCCTTAACCTGCCTGTTACTCGCAAACCTTAGGTGATAGATGTAGTCCTCCGACCCCGTCGGGCTAGACCGACCATTGAAAGACTACTCTAGGTCACAGGATCCTCCTCCTTGGAGATATAGAGCCAGCGGCTACCTCGCATTCCCTCCCAACCTACGGGCGCCTCCAGCCGGGTTAGTCACGGAGCTATAGATCTTGGAACTACCCTTTCGGCCCCCAAACTCCACTCCAACGGCTCTTTCGGCGTGAGAGTCTTACCATCACTTCTGGGTTAACTCTCCTTTCCTTGGAGAGCATTCTGCGGACATTCTACTACTCTAAGTCTACTTACCTGATTCGACAGGAAGATTATTCATTGCTGCTTTAACTCATTATACGGCACCAGTCGCGAGATCCGGCCCAACCCAGGGCATTGGATTTGTAGTCTCCCAACAAACACACTCGAATATTTAGCAGGTGGTCTGTGACGAATCCATCCCGAGGAGTCGCCCTGCCAACGATGTAGCCTACCAGAACACTCACTGTTCTCACTTGGCCTCCAGAGAGTGGTTAATCCTAAAATTGATTGGAATATTGACTGAAGTCAGTGTTGAAGGCGTGAGCGCTCTGTTTCCCAAATGCTTTACCATGAGCACCATGCATGGTGTTTTCCATTAAATAAGATCATGGGGCAGCTTTATAAAGGAGTTTGGGTGGATTGCAGTATTCTGAGAGAATACAATCTGCAGAAAAACTGCATTAAACTGTAGAATGCAATCCTTTTTTGACGAATTTCTGATATAGTACAATCAGAAGGCATGGCAGTGGTTTGAACTGCATTTCACGTAGTTTGAAGATAGAGCTTTTATACAGCATGAAATTATGTTCGGAGTATATTTTTATGGTTTGCTGCCTTTGATGACTTGTGGTAGTGCTGCCATACAGTTCTTCTCACTCTCTGGTAGGAGTGAGTTGCTGTTTTCACCAGCTGTATTCCGAAATTCTCCTGAAACGTTACACGGGCAACATCTTTTTAAGCGCAATGTACTGTATCTAGAAGTGATTGAGAACAGTGGAACAAGACAGTTTTTCTTGGTGATGGATGAAAATACACGATATGGTCATCCATTTCAAGGTACCAAGGCACCATAAGGTGACATGTCACAGTTATGTGCTGTGATATAACCGAGGGGCGCTGTAATATGGTCATAGCAGAATTCCCACAATATGATGGTAGGAGATATCACAGTATCACAGTACACCAACAACTATGATATTACGTACATCTTGGTATTATCATGGTTTCTGGATAGCACATGTTGGTCGCCGTGCTATGGTATATCATGTTCGTGTAAGGGTATCTGTTTCAGTAAATTACGTGATAAATGTCGGATCTTAACTGCAATATGCTACAGCACCAAACACTGTATCTCATGGTCCGGATAAGTGACATAACAAGTTCATTAACGGGATATCCCCGTTGATTGTCTTACGGCATATAATTTGGTGTGGTGCCACCCGACACGCGTACGGCACAGTCCTATGTCATAGGTGCGTACTACAACACGCCATGTTACAGCGGTGTGATACTTGCACATAACCACCGTGACATATACTGATACTGTAATATGAATGTATACTCACCAGGATATTTGCTAGTTGTATGCCATGAATGAACATGGAAATTTCTTGGATATGATTTAGGCAGATGTTGCCGTATATTGCGTCCAGTTCTACCATATGTCATGATGTGGGCACAAGTACATATCGTTCTACGTTTCGCGATATAATTGAGTACGTACGAATAACTTACGGCATTGCATATTGTAACATGGCAAAAACGGTGCTGTGAAATATATTAGTAAGTTTCAAGGTATTACTTGATATCCTCAGCGACATGGTACAGAATATTGGTAATATATCGTTGTACGTAACGAACGACTGCCGATACTTTTTGCCAACACAGGATCAATTCTGCCCTGCCAGTCCCGTGATAGTGCGCGCTCGACTGCTGAGAGGTGCGCAGAGGGCTTCGTATTTTTCTACAAACTCCTTGAAAACACTGTACGTCATTTCGAGAACCACTTCAGAGTAGGTCCTGGCATGTCCGAAAGCCGGCACAGTGTGCAGCACCAATAGTTCTATCGCGTAATATGAATTCGCCTTTTCCAAGATGCGGCCCAGAGCAGGGTGGGCACAACCGATTCGGTTACAAATAGGAAGGTACCCCTCCGCTAAAGCGACGAGCTTTGACATGTACTTCTCACACGCGGGTTCTTCTGTAATTGGCTGATTGTCAGTTGCATCGACTATAGGAGAAGGTACCCAGTACAGGGGAGCCACAAAGGCCTCCAGTCTGACAAACAACAGGAACACTTCATTGTGGTACGTGGCCTGCATGTCTTCCAGTACAGTCGCACTGCAGAGCAGCACGCACATCAGATCGGACATTGACATGCTATTGATCCCCTTGTATGGACCATCTGTTGCCCCTTGCACGATTTTATTCCCGATCGGGAAGCCGTTCTCATGACCCGCTCTGAAATCAGCAGTTCACCTGACTTCCGACGTACGTCCCTTCGAAGTTCATGAAAGGTCACTTCAAGCGTGTTCTTGATCAAACAGGTTTCAAGGTGATCGGGAGCTATTATGCATCAGACGATTGCCTCAAACATGTTCGGATACACTGGTTACGGAGTGGTCGTCAGAGGTGGGCCGCCTTTATTTCGAAGAGTGTCCGATTACCCTACAAATGGTCACGTATTGGCGCGCGCCAGTGCCACTCCCTTCCACCCGAGTCTTTTATTCATCTCTTCCAAAGGGTCGCAAGATCTTACAGTAGAAATGCGCTCGTCGAACCTACTCAGCGCAAAACGGAGACTATGCCACAGTTGTGGGTACAAGATCTCCAAACCTGCTTCTCGACGCTGCAAACTGCAATGGATGCAGAAGGCCTTGGTTTTGTGGCCTTTCGAATTTTAAAATGCCGTGATTCCATGGTAATCAGACAAGAAAGGACTGGGTCAAGGAATATTCTCAACCCGCGGCCTTGCGGTTCTTTTCCAAAGATTCCAAAGACAGAGGCGTTCATGGCATCTGAAATTACTTAGGAGGAGACTACGTTTTGACACTGCTCGTGGGGCGCAACAGTAACCATGCGCGTGCATCCCAAAGATCTTCTCCTCTGCTCCGCAGAAATCCCGAATGGTAAAAGATAACGTCCCCCAAATGACTCATTATCGTACTGGAAATTGAACTGTTTGAATCCATCCATATGCTGTGAAATCCGGTACACTATGTATGTTTCTCTATTCTCAAGGTGAACTGTTTTTCTAACATTGCGATCGAAGTGATTGCTGCGCTGCGTTGTCATATCTCTACACTTCTGCGTTGGCTAACATGTGATTGCAATACTCGCGGAACGTTTCAGTATTGTTTGGTATCGCTGAATGTCTGTCTTTTACAACCACACAAGACATTCGCTCAACTCCCCGTTCGGTAAACGCACCAGGGACCCAATGGGGACGCAATGGAACCGATACTACTCACTGCAATAGCGCGGGCGAAGAAGTACACAAACGTTGCCCGGATATAACCGTGGCCCCCGCTGTACCGAACTATCGTCTTGTTCGGGCTTTGTCGAGAGACGAATGGAATGGAATAGCACTTGCTCATGTTCATCCCAGTGGCCTGCGCGTTTCGGTGCTGCCGCTGCTGATGTGCATGATGCAACACAACACGTTACAAAGAAAAGTCCTTCATATTTCTATCCTCTTCGTGGTCCATCTCCTCCAACCAACCGTTACGGACCTGGTATGAATCGTGGGACGCTGTTACTGATATAGACTTTCTCAGTCCCTTCGTGTTATTCCAAGTATATAATAATATACAGGGCACATATTAAGTAAACTTACTGGGCCATCACATGCGTTTAAACTTTTTATATTGATTTAATATTTAAGAATTTGCAAGGAATGAAATGAGTCTCCTGAATGGCTGTTCCGTAAACACTTAGCTGTGAGCGGGCATTGCATGCGCCCCGCTCGAATCCATGGAATTTACATCAAAATTTGTTGAGTTTGGGCGAAATGTTTATGCTGCACTGTACCCATCTGACTATGATTTGCAAGCATGCATATACTTATGGTCAGGGAATGTGCGACGCCATCTCAAAACTTCTGTTTTTAGTGCGGTATGGTTCGCTAAAAAGATTAGTTCGAAGCGGAGAAGGCTCTAAAATGCAGCTGTTCGAGCACTATCTAAGCGGGGAATTGGCAAAAACATATTTGGAAAACAGGACACTGACATCTCACACAAATGAACGGAATGGGCGCGGGTTGAGTTACTTCGAGAATTTTCCAAGCTATGTACAATGCGCTGGAGATAGCATTTTCAAGTTAGTCTAGTTTCGAGATTTGTAATCTACTTCGAAAGTTCCGTCGCAATTAATTATTAAAGACCTAGGATAGAGACCTTACAGCTGGTCGCAGCGTTTTGAGTGCCCTTGGAATAATCTTGGAGGTTACCGTAGTAGTACCATTTTTCGGTGGTAGTACGTGGCTAATATTTATCTCAACACTAACACTAACCGAAAGGTCATATTACTGTAACGAATCACCCCTCCCTACATAGAGAGGAGTGTACACCTCGCTATGGGAACTGTGAGTACTCTCAGCAGGCCAATGCTTGTGGTCATGGGGTTACTAAGACTCCACCGAGCCCTACAGTACCGGACGGAGGTGATGATCCTGATTGGTCGAATAACAGGGCTACTATATTGTACACCACCCATTTTTCGGGGTGGGATACTAACTGTGCACTAACCCTACACAATACTAGGGTTAGTGTAATTTGGTTATTTTTGATGGAACACGCCACCGCAACCGCCGCCCTTATTAGGGCAGAATCCAACTTCAGGCTCATTTTTGGTTTCCGGCTACTACATGCCCAGCTACTCTACACACCCCTGAAGGGGGGGTGCGCAGCAGATGTGTTGCCGGCCATGGAGAAAACAGCAGACTACGGACTAGTCGCTGATTGACTGAGCACTGTTTTCTGTAACTTTAATTAGTATAATTTATGGGGATTAACGAATTAATA
The DNA here is from genome assembly GCA_032355485.1 of Bonnemaisonia californica. Lineage (NCBI taxonomy): Eukaryota > Rhodophyta > Florideophyceae > Bonnemaisoniales > Bonnemaisoniaceae > Bonnemaisonia > Bonnemaisonia californica. The sequence goes on along the minus strand of JAUBNZ010001661.1, from coordinate 75 downwards.
GTATAAATACCACTCCGAATAACGGAGTGCTGTATGAATAAACGGGCTCGCGAGGCTCTCCCCGTAAACTCAGCT
>JAUBNZ010001660.1:0-10793 GCA_032355485.1 Bonnemaisonia californica | reverse complement strand
TACACGTCTGTTTCCAGAAAATAAACAAATCATATTTCGTAACCGTAGAATTACACATATTTTCCGTGTGCGTGGGCGCAGGCCCAATCTGGCAAAGCGGTGATTACACTCGGGTCTTGGCCCGCATATTAGCTTGGGAAGATTAGGAACCTGTAGTATCAAGCCAGCATAGCATGGTACTACACGTCCACCGGGTAAAACCCTGGGTAAAATCCAATAAAACATAGATTTACCCTAGAGCAGCCCAGATCTGGCAGGAACGGCTGCTTTGATCTCTAGTTTCTTTTCAATACTAGCGTAAGTTACCAAAAAGGGATTTTGGCTTCCCTCTTTTGGCATCTCGAACCTCGGAGGTGATAAGAACATCTCCACCAACAAAGTAGCAAATGACCAAATCATTAAATGTGATCAAATTTAATGATTTGCTCTTTTGCCCGAAAGTTTTATCTCGCCATCAGACAAACAAATGCCGAAAACCATAGCGACATCCTAATGGCCTCGAGAAAATCATTCGGATTTGCTCAAGTAATACTACCAGCCCTCCTAACAGGACAATGGATTTTCAGCCTGCATACGAGGTGCCAGGGCTTGGCCCAAAGCTACAGATGTATTTTTAATAATTTGAAAACGAGCATTTTGTCTTACCCCTGGAGTGGTTTCACAGTAGTAAACTGTGAAAATCACAGTCTTCTTTCTTCTTTTGTTCACGTCGTGCCCTTTGTCGTCCAACCGATTTTATGCCACAGCGCTTGTGCATTCCACTCACGGAGCTCGCAAAGGGCTCTTCTGTCTGTCACAACGTTGCAACGTCTGGCAGAGGCGATGTCACCGAGTGCAGGGCTGTTCATTTATTGCTACGAACAATGTAGCACACAATTGATACTGCCCTGTCCATCTCTCTGAGCTAGGTCCGCTTCAAGCCGTCTTTTTTAAGCAAACTACGAATACTGAGGTGACGTTCTTTGAACGCTCGAGGTAAAACAGGAGGAACACCACGCCTGCTAGTACGATCTACAGCATTTGAGTACTGTATCTTGTCAAAATATATCCTCTTTCTTTCTCATTCTGCAGCCGGCTCTGCTCGCCGATAATCTTCAATGTTTTTTTCCTTGGCATCTTCCCTCCTGCTTTCTCTCACCACCTGTATTACATCAATTACATCATTTATACTAAGCTCTATTCCCCTACTAGTATCTATAAATCCTGCATTTATTTCGGGATCATAATAACCATATCTCTTAAATTCTAAGAATATTTCATCCTTGGCCCTGCAAATTTCATCAATATGGACACGTTCCTCATCATTTGCGCCTCTCCCTATCGCAGGTGAACAAATCCCCTTAATATCCAATGGTCATAAACCAGTCCTATGGAAGCATCCACGTACATTGTCCTTTTTAAAAGATTCACTAAAGCCAAACATCATAGCTTTTAGTATCTCATGCAATCTCAAATTACCCCTTTTACCAAAAGATAAAGGGAATTAGCCGGCTCGCTCACCGACAAATTGGCGTAATGCTTCAATGGGCCAAAAACAAGGCGTCCAGTGGCTGACTCTTGTCTCTGGTATGTGCAGGCAGGGCAACAACAGAAATCTTATGAGAAATAAAAATGTCAATAAAATCAGAAGTCATGTGTGTTCGAGCAGCATCGCAGAAAATAACAAGCCAGTGCTGCAAATTGTATTTAGACCGGATCTTAGGAATAAAATATTAACCCATTTCCTAAACAAAAGCGTATCCACACTCCCCCTTTGCTTCCTCCAGAAAAAAACCCAGCCAGGAGGTACCACCTAGGTACCACCTTTCGGACAGGTGTAGGAGTGTTAAAAAATACTGCCTTTGGTTCCCTGACCCCTTTAAAAACAGGGAAAGTTAAAAAGGCTTCAAATTCAGCGTTGACACAAGCAAGAAGTTTGATACGCTTTTTGTATCTAAAATCCACCTAGGGCCCATGTAGCTCTAATTTTGACCTCCGTGACCACTCTGTGTTTGTAATTACCTGTAAGGTCCCTTCCAGGACTGAAACCTGTTTCGTCTAGGTTCAAAACTTGCGATAGAATTGTTATATTATATTTTTCATAGACCATCTGTACTTGGGCAAAACATTCCCCGATGGTCTCACTGTTGAATGCAATGATCCGAACCTGCTCAACTGGATGGGTTACGGGTGCACCAAACTCAACGCGATGCCTCCGAGGGAACCCTTCAGCCCACTTTCTAGAAAACTTGCATGGCCGTCCTTTCCTCATCATGCCGTGTGCAATATTTTTTACCGCAACTTTTATATCAAGTATCTGAATACATGAAGTCTTCTGAAGCTTTTTGTTAAACGTTTGTATCAAAATATGCTCTTCTTCTTCTGTTAGAGCGTTGTGTGTAGGGAACGATGAGGAAGAAAGAAAGAAAGCAGATCTACCCTTGCGAATAGAAGGAGAAGCTCATTTAGCAAGCATAGTAGAGAGGATTTCGAAAAACAATCTCGTCAAAGACGTTTGTTTAGGTTGATCGACGGTTGGCGCAGTGTAACAATCCCGTCCTTTATAAGAGATAGCTCTTGTAGCAGTGCAGAAAATGTACCTTGAGCTGCTTTTTTGGTTGCAAACATTCGTTTGGGCATGACTTCAGATCAGGGGAACGCGCAGAGTTTTCGCGGGAAATATCAACGAATTCTGAGGCTTTGCCTATAAAACAGCGATGGCAGTCGTTCGCGATTATCGGAAAGGGTTGGATGGTGCGGAGAACGGCGGGGAAGACGAGGGAAAAGTTTGTATTTGGAGCGAGTCGGGGATGTCGAGCTACGTCTTCTCCAAGCCAGCGATTGTTCCAACTTTGTTCCTTTTGGAGTTGCGATCCACACAATTTTAAATCGAAAATCTGAATTTGTCTTTTGCAACGTTTAATAATTGTCCTGTTGGGAGGGCTGGCAGTGAATAGTCTCACGTACATCTAAGGTCTCTGGGAGCTAGCGTCTTCATACGCGAAATCAGGACCAGTGAGAATTTAACAACTGTACTGTAGTCCTTCTGTTTTTGGGAGACAATATTAGCATGCGAAGACATGTAAGGCCAATATTAGCGACGGGGCAGCTTTTTGGTTCAATATTAACATCTGGACCAGTAGAAGGGCCAAAGAGGTACAAGAAAGGGCCTAAATAAAGTTCAATATTAGTCCTGCTGGCCCCTTTTTCCAAGAATGGGCTTAATCATAACAGGGCACACTGAGGCAGCCAATAGTTGCGGTGCGATATGATATGTGCTTACAGTGGATTAAGTCTCCAGTTTCTTTGCTAGCAGCAGAGTTTGGCTTAAACGCGCCTTCGCATGCTAATATTCACTTTCACCCTTTTTTCTGACTTGATCCGCAGGTATGAGTGAAAGCCAAACGTCGACCTCGACGAGCTTTTCCGTTTGATCCTCAATCCTATTGCAACCAGAGTTGCAACTTTTGGATTGTTTGTTACGACGACAGTGTACTTAGCCCGTCGCGTGGATATGTTTCTATCTATAACTCTACGGGCTTGATTTATTTGACTCTCAGTAACAGGGTTTGTTGGTTGGTTTTCAGATACTGGCTTGTCTCATCTTTTTCATTATCATCTTTTTTGAGCGCGCATGCGGAAGAACTGAAGACTGCTGCGTAGATTAAAAATGTCTAACGCAGAACCAGTCAAAAGGGATGGCAAGTTTGAGGTCAAGGAGGGGGAAGATGGCCGTACGTACATTGAAGTAGATGATCCGAGGGATGCTTACGCTGGGAATATGAGGAATGTCCCGACGGGTCAGGAGACGTATGAGGATTGGCCCCTGTCCAATCCAGACGAGAGCCCCGACCCGCTTCTGGATCTTGAGCAGGCTTGGTCTGATGTCTTGTCCGATACACCACTGCCATCAAAACAAGAATTGAAGGAAGATGTTACCGCACAGAATGCTGCTATTCTGGTAAAAGAGCTCAAGTATCATACTGTGGCCACTACGAAGCAGTCAGTATCAGAGGAGCAGTCAGAAAATCCTGATGAAGATAAAAAAAAGGAACACGCTGAGCTTAATGATGAAGAAAGGTCTTCATCCTCTGCTGCTAGAGTCAAGGCAAACTCCAGAAAGTTAGCAGACGAAGAGCGTGAGAAGGTCTTGAAGAATGTTTACGGCGCAAGCGTTTTGCTCAAACTACAATGTGAAGACAAGAGCGTACAAAAACTGGTTCCTAAAAGGTCATATTCAGAACTAGCTCTCTTCATCTCAGATATCACACGCAATCTTGAATCAGCCTTCGAGGAAAACAAGAGAATTGCCCAAGTTGTACTTGACACTTTCGCTTTCGAAATGACTCATTTGATCCTTGCCCGGTATCTCGATGGAATAGAAACATGCACATCCAGTTTAGAGCAGTGCTGTTTCGCACTGCTCAAGTTTTGCGCAGAAAAAGCAAATCCTAAAGAGATGCACCTTTCATTCAAAGGCTTCATCAGCAGGGTAGACGCTGTCTACATCGAGGCAACATCCTACCTTATCTTGCAGCCCTTGATGGAATTATGGGGATCTACGATTGTGAGAATTCCAAGGAAACGCCGAGCATTCGTGCAAGAAATGATAAAAATATATGATCGGCTTTACCCGACTGCAGAGTCGTTTGAGACCACATTCGTTCCGGAGAACGGTGTAGGCGTAGAAGCTCCTGGTCGGATCGCTCGTCTCCAAGACACTTTATTGGAGTTTGCTCAATGTCTCACTAAGAGGCAGCTTGAACAGCGAGAAAAGGAGATTGCTGTCCAACTCAAGGTTGATATGCTTGGTCGTGATACTTTGAAGATCGCTAAAAAGCTTCAGAAAGAAGCGGAACAAGCAGCATCGGGCCAGGATGCAGCAGGAACGGGTGTCACAGAAGAGGAGGAGAAGGCAATCGGAGAACAGAAAGAAAAAGAGAAATATGATAATGAAATGACGAAGGACTGGGTTGGTGAAAGAGCCGTAACGTTGTCCAATCTCCTTCGGATGCAGAGCGTGTTCTGGCGTCGCTTACCCCTTCCCGTCGGTGAGGACAGAAATATTCCTAAGAAGAAAACGAAGGTGAAGAAACAAAAAGCAGGGGCGACTAATAAATACGTTGTATCTGACGAGGAGAAGGAACAGGCATTGTGCAAATCAATGAAACTCTTCAAGAACTTGGGATGGGTGAACCCTGTGCTTGTTTGTCAGTTAGCTTGGAATGGACTAAACTTGACGCCTGTAAGCAGAGCTGACACACTGATGCGCCAGCACATTGGTTCAGACATTCGGTCTAAGAAGGAGAAGAAGAGTACGCTATATAGCATTGCGTCTGTTGGTCACTACCTTTGCACCGCACTACGAGCTGGAACTTTGCGCCGCTTAAGCGGGGAAGAGGGCCCTGTCCCGGACGAGTATGCTGTAGATCTATCTGGGACAACGTTTGACTTACTGGACCCGGAGTACTCCCTTAACCTGACTTTGCCGTACCTCATGTCTGTCATTCCGCAAATGGCGGTGTCGACTTCTATGGCTGGTATAATAACTACGAAGGCATTCCTGGAGCGCATTCCCAGCGGCAGGTTTTCGAAGGTGGGCGACATATTGAGACTCCGATGCGGAACACTAGCCATGGCGCGTGACGTGAATTTGATGGGCCTCGCACATCACCTGGTTAAAGCTGTGTCAGTGCTGAATGATCCGCGTTATCGCCGCATCGCATACGAAACGCTGCAGTTGCTGCTGCGAAAGTGTGACGGGCCGATCGCTAGATATGTGATGACGGAGTGCATATTCTCTGATTCGAATCGCGTACCAGTAACCGCGCAGCTAGTGACAGAAATGAAGGATTCGCTGCGCTTCTCCGATATGCTAGCTGCGGGGGAGGATGCACAATGGAGTTTGCAGGACGCTGCTAATTTGCGACAGAGATTTGTGATGGTATGCCTCCCGAGATATCTGATGCCGAGAAAGGACCTATTACGTGATGTGAACCCAACTGTTGCAACTGTCAATGGCTTGTTGTATGTGGCCTTGAAACATCAACAGACGCTAGGGAAATGCGGAACGCATGCTGAAAAAACTGGGGCCATCAAGAAGATGATGCAATTCTCCAGGACATATGGTCGCTTAGGACGTGAGTGCATCCGTGCGCTCGCGGCTGTGGCAGAGCATGACAGGAAGAACTTGCCCAATTCGCAATTGGCGAAAAAGAATTCTGGCGATGCCCAGGCTCTGTTTGCAGCGTCCGGGCGTACGCTGAACCAGTGTGTGGCTGCTCTGTCTTCCTTGGATAGGGCCAATGAAACTCTGACTTTGAAGGCTGTCTCGGTTGATCAGGAATGAGCTGTGATGGAGGAGTTTGCGCTTTTACTGCTAATATTAGTTTAGCGTTTCGTAGAAGTATCAGATGTTGTCGGTGAATGAATTCATATGTTCCAGATGTTCTACGAAGAATGGACAGCGAGTAGGTAGACTGACTTGAGTGACTCGTATTTTACCGGTTTCCGCAAATTAAATGAGAAGGTGTACTAAAGTACTTTTTTTGTAGGTCTACAATTTAGAGATGTCATCTCTACCGCAAAGACAAAACCCAGAAGTTTATGAATTTCGCCCATAAAACTACCACGGTTTTTCCCCAACGAGACCAAACCCAAAATTTGGGCTGAGAAAGAGCCCCTTCAAATCAATTAAAATACAACCTTCGATGTATGATACAATGTATGATACAGCGTACTGTGATACAATCTCGAGCGTCACTTCCGGTTAACCGGTCGGCTAAGGAAGACATCCAGGTAACCCGTACACGTGGCAACAGTGGCGCACCGGGTGGCGTCCACGTGTGAGCCCTCTCCAGCGAGGTAAGCGGCGAGTCCTCCATTGCGTACTGTACTGTCACCTCGGGCACCCTGTCCTGGAGAGGCTAGCGTGGATATTCCGAAATACGGTAGCGCGATTTAGAAAGTAACTAGAAGATGATAGAATTCGAGTAATTAGCTTACAGTAGTGAGGTGCAAAAGCCGCGAGCATGCTTAACCAAGTTGCTCGCGGCCAACCAAAAAGATAAAGAGGTAAGCACCCTTTGGCCCTAAAACTAGTCTACAAGCTACCGGCTCCCGCTACGGAATTCCATCACCGCCCAGCCCAGCTCGCGTGCCCATTGAACTAGCCTCATCCCCGTGCTACCCCCTTTCTCTCGGAACGTCCCTCTCCCTCTCGCGGTTACTAAATTTCTATATTCGGAACGGACTTTTTGTACGACAATTGGTCTCCCGACCTAGAAACGCTGTTTAAAAGTACCGTTTTCGGAATTCAAGAAACCTTCGCTCCGGACCGTGGACGTCGTAGCAAGTTAACGCTCGCAGAAGAACCGTTTTCGGAGTTTTTACCGTTAACAGAGGAGGCGTAGGGGCCGACCGAATCGGGTGGGAGAGCGTTGAGAATCAAAAAAACTCCCCCTTACACCCAGAAGAAATATGACAGACCGTGAACCGGATATTACTACCCAAGTGGATCTCCTAGCGAGGCGAGGAGAACATTCCGACGTACGGATTCCAGTCGAAAATCCGGAGCGTATCTTGCGAGAAACCTTCGCCGGTACTTCGTCGCAACACGCGGCAACCGCTCCGGAGTTGCGAGATCAACCCTGCTAAGAACCTCCAACGACCACCGAACGGATACGCCTGTGGGTTGAGCAATGCTTCAACCGCCGAGTCCCCACTGCAGTGGAATGGGCACTCGAGAATGATCCCGGCCAATTTTCAGCCTTATGCCGCGGAGACATCCGCGGTTTCATAAAGGATGCCTTGTTGGATGAACGTTCGGATAATCCGCTAAGGGGGTTGATCCGTCAAGAGCTGATGAAGATGAAAGTACAAGACCTGTCCGAAAACCTACCGGAGTTCCGTAAGGAGCCTCAGATACCGAAAATGGACAAAGTTGTTTTACCGTCCAGGGATATATCCGCACCAACCGGGGACAGTGACGGTTATTTCCCTGTACTCCCTGATGGAAATCGATCCCAGCGCCGCGACGAGGGCGCCGGATCCAGTTTTCCGACAACGGAAGATGAGGAAGACGTTTCACATCTCCGTAAGATGTCCTCGCCCGGCCGCAAAGGCAAAAAGAAGAAATCCCAAAAGGGTCGTCACTCCGGTCGTCACTCGAAGCGACGTCAGGATACCGAAACGGATACGAGAGTGGAGTCCAACTCCGCTCCTTCCAATAAGGACAACATGTCGTCGGAACCAACCCGGTGGAGCCCGCGACGAAACTCCACCCGTACCGGCGACAAACCAAGGCTGAGGCCATTGAATCCGTTGAACGACATGTTCCTGAAGGCCGTTCACTATAAGTCCTACCGCCTGGAGCTCTCATCGGCTAGTTACGAATACAAGGTGGCCAACCACATTCCGAAATACCGAAAGCGGTTGGAGGTCCAAATGAAGGGGAATTCCTTATGACGGGGGTGATCCGATATCGGTTATTTCATTTCTGAGCCGCTTCAAAAAAGCGTGCGACCAGAACCGTATCCCGGAAGGCGCCTCCGTATATTGTTTCCAATTATTCCTCTCCGGTTCCTCGTATGCCCTTCTCCAATCTATGTTAACCAGAGATACGGTGGCGATGGATGTCCACAAATCGGAGATGTTGCAAACCTATCCAGAGGCGGTGAAATATTTGCTGAAAACCTACATCACCGATGAGGTAATCTCCGAAGCCTATTCGGATATCACGCGTTTCCAGCAAATGAACGTGATGTCTGAGATGGAGTATTCGCACCAATTATGGGAGAAGGCTCTACGCTGCGGTAGTGCATTTTCCGACCGGGGATTGAAGTCCCTCTTCGCAGACGGGTTGCTGTCAACCACCCGCTCGATGATAAGGAACTACCTGGCGGCCCATCCGTTTATGGATTACCAATCCGTGGCAAGGCATGCGCAGGCCCTTGGGGAAAGCTACCGCGCGTCGAAAACCGCACCGGGGTTACTTCAACCTAAAACCGCAGGAGGGGGAATTCAATCGTTCGGGGGCAGTCGTCATGTTCGTCATCCGTCTTGGTAACAGGGGACCTCGATACGGAAGACCATGTCGGAGCAGAAGACGTGGAAGACCGTGACGGAGTACTCTCCATTGCGATAGGGACGCGTCGTTGGTATCACGCACCACCAGTACGGGATCGTCGTTCCACACTTCACAGGTTAGCTCACGGCGCTCCGCACAAGACCAGTCGGGGGAATTGGATACCTAGCAGGGTGGTCAACGCGACGCGAGACAGCTGCCTAGTCGCCCCCGAACCCGTACCCTTCCCCATCTCGGTATCCGCCTTCCAATTTACGGTACGCCCCGATGCCGGTGGGACCCAGCTCCCCGAGGCAGTCAACCGTACGGACAATCCGCTACTGTCGCTTGTGTCTATCGCGTGAGCACAATGCCGACAACTGTCCGCTAATCTCTCCGGAACAGGGAACAATTATGCTCTCCGTACAGGAAAGTAATTTCCAACAGAAGCGAATCTTTGGTACCAATCCCAATTCGGTGAACTTCATATGTGAAGAAGAGGTCCTCGCCGTAGAGGAAAATGCTCACCCCGCAGAGGAGGATCCGGAAAAAGGACAGGAGGAGCTGTAGAGGCAACAGTCTCCTCCAACCCCAGTTGCAAAATGCCTCCGAACCGAAAGATACGAACCGGCCACGTGGAACTACTGCGCTTCGAAGAAGATTCAACCGATCCGGTATGTTTTATGCGGTATCAGAACTACAAGGTTTCCGCATCGGTCGGCCTCTCGAAAGCCCTAATGATTCCGCTAGTGGCTGTTACCGATACGGGTGCCGGGCCGAATCTGGTTCATACAAAAATTCTCTCGGACACCTGGTAGTGACAAATCCAACAGCGAACCGCATCGGGCCTCGTTGACGCGCAGCGAAGACCACTGAAGACGGCAGATGTTCTTTCCCTCACGGTGCAAATTGACCAACTACGGTTTAAAGTACAGTTCATAGTAGTACCCAACATGGCGTTAGATTGCATCCTCGGAACTTCGTTTATTGAAAGATACGTTAAAGCGATCGTGCCCCGCGAAAGGAGGATCTACTTTAACAACGCCCCATCGGTACGGCTAATTGGATGTACGAAACACGCAATGGAAACCGCGCACCAAGGCAACACAGCCAAGCTTCTCCCTTTTCCTTCCAACACGGTCTCTACTAAAGTCCGAATGACGGAATTGACCTTCATTCCCCATATGACGCAAGCCACCGTTCCGATTCAGTCTGACCAAGCGGGACTCTTCTTCCTCCAAGGACACCCGGATGTGGCGGAGAAACATCTGGCCCTTGCCGCCAACGGTATGATGGACATCTTCCCGAAACGGCCTTTCATGATGCTGGTCGCGAACCTGGGCTCAAAACCCATCCAGTTGCCCAAGAATATGGTGGTAGCAATAGCCCTACCTGCACCGGCCGGTATTTTCACCGTCAACGATGATTCCCTCGATGAAACCAGTGCGGAGGATCCGCGCGCTAAGGAGGGGGGAGCCTATCGCGAAGAAAAAGTGAAAACCGTACCGGAAACCAAATGGAAAGAAGAAGTCCAAATCGGAGTGAAAGAAGAACACCGAAAAAGGGAAGTAATGGGATTACCGGAGGAGTTTGAAGGGATGTGGACAGGCCGGTTAGGTAAAATCGAGGACGTGAAGTGCCGTATTGAGCTCACTTCTGACGCCAAACCGGTACACCAACTGCCGTATTGGACTGGCCCGCAAGCCCGGAAGGTAGAAGAGACCAAGATCGAGCGCATGTCCCAAGCGAG
>JAUBNZ010001659.1:0-10795 GCA_032355485.1 Bonnemaisonia californica | reverse complement strand
GTCCCAATCTTCCTAGTTCTCGAAGGTGTGACAGGGAATTTCATTGTCCAATGGTCTCGTGTCCGCCCCCTTATTATCCATGAGCGAGAGTGCATCAGCTACGTAGTGCTTTCGGCCCAGGCGTTACTGTACTTCAAAGTCAAATTTGGACAAGCGGAGCCTGTACCGCATGAGCCGACCTTCGGCCGATTTGAGGTTGAGGATCCATCAGAGTGCGTCGTGGTCAGACCGGACCGTGAATGTCGCCGTTCAAGGTAGGGTTTCAATAATAAGATCGACCATACTACCGCGAGGCATTCTTTTCCGTTGTAGAGTAGTTAACTTCCACGCTGAACAGTATCATACTCCAGTACCCAATGGGGAAGTGCATGTTTTGTCCTCCTCTTGCTCCTGGAGCAAGAAGAAGCCAATCCGGCCGTAGGATGCGTCTATGTCTGGGGTGTATGGGTAACCATCACGCGGAAGCCCCAGGACCGGGGGGAAACTAGCCATGTCTTCAAAGTATCGAAAGCGATGCTGCTCGGAAGAAGCCAGAAGTAGATCATCACCTTGTCCCTTGCGAAGTAGGCCCGTAAGCGGGGCTGCGAGAAACGCAAAACGTTCAACGACCCGGCAATACGGCTTGCAAGTGCCGGAGAACCTGCGAAGCTGCGTATTGCTACGTGGTTACTTCGATTGCCGAACAGCTTCCACGTTGGATGCCGGGGCTGACAGAATGCTCGGCCGCATCACGTGGCCCGGGTAACTGAAGGTCCGGGGGTATAAATCTGTTTTTGAGAACTTAAGGGACACCCCTGCGGCGGCCTACGTGCTAACGATTGTGTCCACGTGTTCAATGGGCAGTTCCTCCGTTTTCGAGAAGATGATTTCGTTGTCCAGATAAACCAAGAAGAAATGTCACTTGAAGCCAGCGAGAAGAAGGTCCAGCGCGCGTTGAAACGTGCCCGGTGCGTTGGTTAGCCCGAGAGGCATCCGCACGAACCTGAACCTACCTCAATGTGAATTGACGGTAGTCTTATCCCGGTCGCTCGGTCGCACTGGCATCTGCCAATATCCGCAATTGCAGTCCAATGTGGAGAAGATTTGAGCGTTGCTCAACGAGTCGATACAATCGTCCATTCCTGGGATCGGGTACGATTCCTTCACTGTGGCGCGATTCAAACGTCTGCAGTCGACGAAAAACCGGGGTGACCCGTCATTGTTGGTAACAACGACCACGGGATAGCCCATTCGGAGGTCGTAGGCTGGATGAACCCGGTCTTTAGCATCTTCTCCACCTGTAAGCGGTTCACTCTTCGCGATGCGTTTCCGGCGCAATAAGGGGCCTGGTGGATAGGCCGGGTGACGTCGTTTTGGTCAATACGGTGTTTGGTCACCTGAATTTCTCCGAGGGTTCCGTCCCACATGAGGGCGTCTTTCCAGAGCATAGTGACGATCTTCTCATGCAAGTACGGCTTGAACTTTCCTGTAACAAGTTACCGTGGACGGTACGTTCCCATGTGTCGTCCAGTTCCAGGGGTGGCGGTACCAGGGGCTCCTAGGGAGACGCTATTGCCCTCTCGGGCTGTGGTGGGGCTGATCTTTGGTTTCCGGGGGGCGGGGGTGTCCGAGACAGTGATCACCTCGACCAGGATGGAGCTCGTGGGGTTCCCCGCGACGGTACCGGGGACCGTGTTATTCGACAGGACGCATTTCCGTTTCCAGAAAATCGATACGGATACGAGAAATGGATCTTTCTTCGTGAGGTACGCGACGCCATTCGCCGTCTGGATCATGTGACCACGGAGGAGTTCGTACTTGGGTTTCAAGAAGTGGACGCCGGAGACCGGGCTCGTCACCGAGACAAAGTTAACTTATCCAGGCTCCAAGGTGCTGGGTGGGCTATGCCAATTTTGGCAGGCTTTCGTTTGGGACGGCTCCCGGGGACGAGGGCTAGCGGGTATGAGGCGCGAGGGATGAGATTTGACCCCGGCGCGGCGACGGTTCGGCGGAGCGGGGGATGCGAACGTAATAAGTCGATCGTGATTCCGGTGTGGTGGCGTACGAGCTGCTCGACGGCGGGAAGCCTGAGGGAGGCTGGGGTGTGCAAGCTCGTGCCGGAGGGGTGTACGGAGGTGGGGGCGGTTCGTGGCGAGGTGGTGCGGACGGGATCGGGATTTTTCCTTCGCTGGGACCGATTTGAACCGCTATTACTTCTAGTAAATCGGTCTGTGGCTCCATGAATAGCGCCGATCGCTTGAAAATGTTTCCAGCTGCGGATGGGGTGGCTCTCGTGGTATATATCCCCTTAGCTTTGAGCAATCGCGACCATATCCCTGAACATGAGCTTAGGGCTTGCCTAACCGCGCGTCCCGCACGAGGTGTCGTTGCAGGTTTTGAGATTTTCTACGAAGATCGAAACCAAGGCGCGGTCGGCAAGTGCGTTACGGCATCTCATTGCCTTTGGGCGAAGCCGAAGGGCGAATTTTTCCTCGGTCTCCCTCGACATCTGTGTCATCTGTGTCATCTGTGATACCTAGTGGTATGCCTCCGCAACGTCGCCCTCCCGAGCATACGTCAGTAGGAGCCATTGAAAGGCTTCGGGGTAGGTGGTGACTAATTCTACACCCGGACGGAAGCCCCAAAATTCCTGTGAGGTGTTCCTCTATGCGTAGTGACCGCCCCCTTCCCAAGAGTGTTGTATAAGGCCTACTCACATGTCCCCCTTTTCAGGGCGAAAGTCTCGTGAGCGAAGTACACCGCGACTACAGCGTGTTTCCCCTATCGTGGAGTGAGAAGGTTTGGGTGTCCCCTCGGGGTGGAGCGGTAGCGAAAGGATCACTCGGCCTCCTGTACTGGAGCGGTATCGGGATGCGCTGCGACGCGAAGTGTGCGTCGATCGCGTCGTCTGGTTTGATTCCCGAACCGGGATGTCAATTCGACTGGACGTTTTCGTCCTCGGTCTAAGCGGGGGCTGGGTAGCATTACAACTAGATGAGATACCAAGCCTCGGCCTTGGAGTCCATATCCACATGGTATCGGAGGATGCATTGCACGACGTGTCCTCCTCAATCAAAGGAGGTTTCAGCGGTGTGCTCCGCTTATGGCGGCGTTGAAGCATCCCCCATTGCAGGAGATGGATTCCCGATCGCTTGCTGAGACGACTCTTCGAGGAGGTTAGTACTCTCTGGTCTGTCTCTGAGGGGACGCGGGGCCCCTGTGACGCGTTCTCTATTGATACACTCCATGGAAGTATCTCAGTTTAATGCAGATGGTATATTACCACACCTTTTTCGCGCTATGGGGCCCCTGTGCGGTGGGGCCCAGGGTGGACCTGTATTTCTCAGAAGTGTCAAGATGGACATAACCACGAACTGCCAGGTGTCTGTGGCTTTCGCGAACGCGTCGATCGAAGCCCCGTTTGTATCGGGCTTGCGATGTAAGTAGGTGGAACCGCGCATGGGAGATCGCAGAGGAAAACAGGCTCAGAAATTCTTGCTTCGTTGCCAATGTGGGCTGAAGCCTCCTCTTGACAGAGTGACAAAGGAAAATTGGGGGGAGGGCGACTAGGAATCAAGTAAAAGAGGGTGTTCAATGTAGACCGACGGATGTGTAAATCATGTGCATAATCCAACGAGTTGGCATACCAATCCCAATCCTTTCTGTTCTCGTTAACATAAATCCTCGCCATTGAGAGGAAATTCCTTTCAAACCTCTCAACCTTCCCATTTTCTTGAGGGTAGCACGTGGAGTTAAAGACGTTGCGCGTCCCCAATTCGAAAGAGACTGACTGGAAGAGACGGAACGCAAACTGTGGTCCGTTTTCCGACAGAAGGGTCTTCGGTGGCCCATATTTGAACACTCAGTGGGTGCAGAATCCCATTGCGACTTGAGAGGCGGGAATGATCGATAGTGGAACATGTTGCGATAGCTTCTTGAAACGAAACTAAATCACCAACAGGTGTCTCTTCCCACTATCCGATTGGGGTAGCGGACCAATTAGGTCTATAGCCACTTCTCATGGTGGCTTTATCACCGGAAATAGAGAGAGTTTGTTCGGGTTCTTGTTGATTCGTAAGCGATTCTGTGCATAAATTCTGCAGTCTAGGACCTGTGGCGCTATGTGAGCCATAATTTGAAGCAAATAGTACTTACATCTCATGATATCCTACATGCGGGTTCGTCCCGAGTGTCTAGCGAGGACACTTCGATGAAACAGGATCAATAGCCGCGGGTTCAGCGACTTAGAAAATACGGTGTGTTCCGCTCCATCTAGGAGCGCGCGTCGGTACAACAGTCCTCGATCGTTTTCAATGGAAGCTGAATATTTTTCAAAGACTGTCGACTGAGTATTCGATTAGAGAAATCATTTTTGCATTGCTCTTACGACCAATCTGACAGCTGAATTGATTCGAACATGGGCACGATCCGATTAGTGAGGACCAGTGAGGAAAAGTGATTCTACTTCCGAGAGGTCCCCTTTGCCTTGGAGGCGAGCCCTGTAAATTTCGAAGAAGCCGACTTCGAACTCATCCTCTGTTAGTGGGTCTGCCTCCTCTGTGGAGTGTTCGCCTACTGTGAGGAAGGTATTCCGCCCACCACTGGAGAATTATCCAATCCTTTGATGGGTACGCGGGACTGGGCGTCTGGGAGTTTATGCACTCTTCCAGGGCGGTACTCTATGACGTACTCATACTCGGACAACCTTATAATTCATTTGGCTAGCCGTTCCGATAATTTGTCTACATTCGTTAGCCATCGAAAGACGTTGGGATCACTACGGACTGTGTACTTCGTCTGTTCTATGTAGGATCGTAGCTTGGTGATCGACAATACCACATCGAGGGATTCTTTCTCCGTCGCGGAGTACGAAACCTCTGATGTACGAAACATCTGCTGGTTTCAAGGCGCGCGATGAACATCCTACCGGAAGTGAGACTCCTTCCTCCTTCTCTTGGAGTAGGACGTAACTTAATTCGTAGTCTGGGGCGCCCGGGTCGAGCGAAACTCAGCACTGGGGGCTTCATGAACGCTTCCTTGAGGACTTTGGACGAAATATTCTGCTCCTCTATTGGAGGTTCACTTCCTAATGTGGAAATGGCCTCCTTCTTGGGCATGCCATTCTGCAGGTGTGCTTTCTCGACGAAACACTTGGTAAACCGTCGGAAGACGTTGGCGCTTCCAAAGAAGGTGTGCATCTGCGTTGGCGTCGTTGGGAACGCAGCCAATTTTATGGCTTTTGGGCTCTCCTGAGGTATGCACACCTTCCCCGCCAGAATGAACCGCCCTAAGTAGTCCACTTCCTCCTGGAAGAACTTGCACTTCTATACTTCGGAGGTGAATCTCGCATGCCGTAGCATGAATAATATCCGATGTATATGATGGAGATATTATTTCGATGAGTGTGGGAACAAGATCACATCATCAAGATAGATGAGGAACGACTGCCAACGGACTCCAGAAAGGATCATGTCCAGGACCCGCTGGAACGTTGCGGGTGCGCTGTTCAACACGAAAGGGAAGAGGGGCAAAAATGTACGTTCCAATTTGACACGTGAATGTCGTCTCGTCCTTATCTTCCTCTGGTATGGGAAGTTTCAAATAAGCCTAATTTCAATGGAGAGTCGCGGAGATCTTCGCATCCCCAAGCGAATCAATGGAATCATCCAATCAAGAAAGTGGGTAGGCATCTGCGATTTTGCGCTCATTAGCTTACGGTACTCGATGCAGAACCGTAGCAGTCCATCAGTTTTAGGTATTAAGACTACAGTACTTGCCCACTCGATTTTAGCCGCCTCGAAGACGCCTTTATCAAACATTGCATCGATTTCCTCTGCTGTCGCTTGTCTGCGGAGCAGCTCCATCCTATAGTGGAGTTGTCGACAAGTACAATTGCTTGCGTACTTTTCTATGCGGTAGGCACTGAATTTGATGTCACAGAGGGGCCCATTCCACATATCATAATGCTTCTCCAGCATGCATAAGACCTCCGTCCTCATACTTTCTTCCAAGTGCTCTATATTGAGTCACTCTTTCCCACCTGTATTTTTTGTTCCTTCTCTTGGTTCCTCTGGGGCAGCACTGGTGAGGTGAGGTCCCTCCTGAGGGGAACTATCTGCTTCCCCAAGAGTTATTTCCTCCTCGTATGGAGTTTCCCCTTCTTTGGCCGGCAATCGTAAGTGGGTCACTCGTCTTGGGATTCGTGACGAGCGTGTAGATCTATTACTCAAGCTTCTGGTCGGCCCGCCTCTTCGAGACTTGCGCTCCCGAGTCAGAGGGGTTCAAGACTGCGAGCGGGCTTCGCTGGGCGTACTCCACGATCATAACTTTCGGTAGGTAGCACGGTGTATTGCCGAAGTTGGTCGGGAGAATCGAAAAATTCCTTACTTGCAATACCTCACTGACGCCGTTGGCAAGTCTCACCCGATGTCGGTCGTAAAGAATAATCCTAGACTCGAGGTAGCCCAAGCCTCCTCCTTCACTGGAGGTGGGAACGATCTTCTGCATGCTAGCAGATATTTCCGCTCCTTTGACAAGGCGTATCACGTGCGCAGCATGGTCAAACGCAACGAGAGGCTTCCTCTGTTTTTCGGAAATTTGTCTGTTACCTCGGTTGTTACGGCTCGGACCCTTCCATTTCTTAGGGTTATGAGATGAAAGGATCGCTAGCATACTTCCCTCGCCAATCTCCATCATCTGATCCATTGGACATACACCTGGCACCTAGCGGTTAAAGTGAACCGTGCCTAGAATGACGGGGGCAGCAAGGTTGGGGACAACGAAGGATCGAACTCGAACAGTTTCAACCCCCAAACATACTCTTAATCTAGTCATCTCTGTGATTCTGAGAGGCTTGCTATTGTCGCCCGCTAACCCCGAATCGTTAAGGAGAGGAACATCGTACCTTCGCCAATCAGGAGGTAGCTCGGAAGGGTTGATAATCGAAGGACCACAACCCGTATCCACCACAATGCGAAGTGGTTTCATGTTTTTTGCTGACATGCAGAGTGATCCCATGACTGAGTCGTATGTATCCTTCATAACACATACGAAATAACTTCGGGAAAGTCCTCCTCTATTGGAGTGTACTACCGTAGATGCCTTCGAAATTCGGTTACTTTGCACAGATTTATATGCAGAGATTAACTTCCCTCTGTCTTCGGGATGAGGTTTATTTTGGTTAATGGAAACCAACTTCTCTTGACTGTGCACCTCTTGGGATGGTGCAATGACAGCACCCCGCTTGCCAGTTTCCTGACAAATCGTTGCAGGAGGATGGCGTGCTTTCTCCATCAACGTTCCTATGTTCCGTCGATCCCTCTGTATAATGAGGGTAGCTTCCTCCCTGCAGCGGGAGCTCCTGTGGGTCAGGAACAAACCCAACCACCTGAATGGTGTTTTATCGGCCTCAGGGCTCTTCAGTACCGTTAGTATTCAACCACCTCGCTAGTTCCGAACGAAACTGTCCCATTGGGTTCCTCCTTTGGACGCACGGTTTTACTTCAAGCGCCTCTGCTGTTGTTAGAAGACCTGCTCTGCTCTCTGCTGGTACATGTAGTTCATGTACACAAAGAACAACTTCACTGAGGAGGATAGGTACGGTCAGTTGTGATAAACGTGTCCGCCCTTGGGACACACGAGGCACTTCCATATAACAGGAAATGTGGGGAACATCTTCCTACCCGGGGACTTCTATTCGGGGGAGAATGTGGGGATATTCTCAGCTTCCGTCGCAACCAACGTGTCTTGGACAGAGTCTTCATAACCCAAGGAGGGTATTCTGCCAAACGCAGGCGTGTTACCATCGAGTAACAGAACCCTATTCGTGGGTTCCCCATCGCGGTTCCTACGCCATGGAATACGAAGATGTGTCTGGCCAACGCCCCTGTTCCTACGAATTTAATACCAGCATCGAAATTTTCTTGCAAGCCAGCTCGACAGTTGGGAGCATGTTAGGGCCATCGTTGCCGGTTCCCGCAATTAAAGCGTCCCCATGGGCTTGCGCAATTCGATTGAATGCGACTAGGGTCCTTCTCCCCGTGCAGGGACAAGCTGACAGTAAAAAAGTCTCGGATTCCTTTATGGAGTTCCTTGATGTAATAATTCATCAAATCAATTTTCGTGAACACGTCCGCACAATGGAGTGATAGGCCCTGATTTCGATCCTCGAATGCAGACTCATCCTCGCTTGGATGTTTTTTGATGCGTGTGAATTCATCATACGCAGATGAGAAGTTTTCTTCCGTAACATAACGGGTAAGTAGGGCATGGAAAGTGTGCAGCCAATCGAGGTCCCTCTTCCTCCCATCGAGCAAACTTCCCTTCTTCTGATTACCAGAAATTTATGAGTTAGCCTCTCCTCACAGGAACCAAGGAACCAGCACGACTACTGCTGCTTCAATAAACCCCATTGCATTGGAGGCAACTTCGAAATCGCAGAGACGGCGAATAATGTCTATGGGATCCCGTCCATCAAATCCCTTAAAGGAATGGGTGTAGCTGCGTATATTGGCTGATAGCTTGCTTACGCTCTTCAATTCTCCTGGTTGGAGTGAGCTTCCTACGTCAACTGAACAGTAGGCAAGGTAGGACAGTACTTTGTCAAAAGCGGGCTCCCTCGTCGTTACGGGTATCACTCCCTGTACCGAGGGGATTATTCATCTCCTTTATCTGGAGGAGGAACGGTCTTTTCGCTTTCAATATCATTCCCCTCCACGAGAGGACGGATTATCGGATTATCATTTGTTATCATTGAATCAACTAAGACCGTTAGTTTCTAAATCAATTGCCGTAAGATAGCTTCGGTTTCTTCAGTCTTCACCTGTTCTGGTTTCTTAACTCTATTCAAAACATTTGCTATTTTGTCAGCAAGCGTATCGAAACACTGATTTGTGGATGAAGCCCGGGCTTTTAGGTCGTGGGCTACCAACATCAGGTCATCTAACCTCCTGGTTATGGATCCACTTAATTATTCCCATGAATCACACAGGAACAAAGCTTGTGCCTCATTGCCTACCTCTATTTCGAGGTCTTCACACCTAAGTTCCCAGTGGGACACTTGGGTTTCCGCATAAGCCTTCATGAGTTCTTCTACTTCCTTAGCAGTGGACGCCAGGAGATCAGCATGAAGCTTTGCTACAAAACTACCCTCTCTACCATGAGATTGTCTTTTAAGACTGTTGCTTCCTCGACTGGAGTCAACCTACCATCTCCAGTTTCGGGAGCTTCGTCAGCAATTCGTTTTCCAATGTTCATTGGGAGGAATCCCTCGTAACGAGGTAGCGGTAGTAGAGGTAAGAGAAGAGGGATCGGTGAGCGGACCTGAAGGAAGTGGGAATGAGGGGAGTACTTGCGTAGGTCACAATCTGGAAGTGCACGGGGGTGCCGTGATCCAGGTACCAGGGGTTCTGCGTAGAGACCTCTTCTAATGGCACAAACCCTAGAGGCTGGTAGCCCGACGGTGGCGATGCGTACGCGCTGCAAAGCGGATGGAAAACAAGCACGCAGACGAGAGTTACCGAGAAGCCAACAATATTCTTCAGGCTGTAAGTATCTGCTTTACATCCAAGGTCCCTCTTGTCCTTTCTGATAGTCGGTCGGGTTTCCCCGACCGTACTTAAAGGTGTGCCAAGCACTTACTGTAATTGTGCGTATTGCATGCTAGTACTGTAAGCTCCTACCTATTGTACCAGTAAACTCTAGTGTACGTAAGTCTATCGTAGAGTGTAACTAACATACAGTACGGCTGTACTTTGCTAAAGGGGTGCCACATGTACCAGTAGGCCGTCCAGCCTGTTGTGGCGGCAGCACAGTCGCGGTTTCATAGCTGTACGGTGGCGGCGGAATGCACCCTGTAGCAGTTGTGCCAGGTGTGAGGGCGACTAACCGGAAGGGTGCACTCGTTCCCACGTGTCGCCCTCGCTGGGCAGTCACCTTGAGGTGCAACCTTTGTCAGCTCGGCAACGTGTAGGGGCTGCACCTCGCCCAGAAGCGCGGTCGCATTAATCTGTGCCAAGTAGAGAGCGGGCGCGAGTCCTCGGTCACCAGCTTAAAGGGGCACTTCCTCGTCCAGGCTTCCGAGCTGAGATCAGGACTCAGAAATTCCTACAGTGTCGAATCAGGCAAGTAGACTTAAAGTAGTGGAATGTCCGCAGACTCCTCTCCAAGGAAGGGGAAAAACTGGTACGGATGATAGGAATATCACGCAGAGAGAGTTCCTAGGAATGAGGTTTAGGAGACTAAGGGATATTCATAGTAGTTAGAGCTGTGTGGCTAACCTAGTTCGGTGAGTCCTTGTGTTGGGAGCGACCGCGAAGAAGGCAGTGGTACTGTATCTCCAAACAGGAGTAGCCTCTGACATAAATGGTTCAATGAATAGTCTTTCTAGCCCCACCGATTGGTAGAGCTGGAGGTATCACCTTCGGTAATATAGTAGCTGGATAGTTGAAGGGTACCTCACTTAAGAGGGTTTCGCTGGTACGGGCAATGTAGAGGCAGATGGCTAACAGAGTCCCTTGGTACGTAGAGGAGAACGCCAAGCGTTGCACTAGCTTCTACTGTAGTACCCAGCCATGTACGGCTAGGGCTACTGGGCCCCGCACCGTGGTAACCTCAGAGGCACACGGCGCAGGGGTACTACCCGACGGCTACGTTCCTGTTTCGCCCAGGGCGTTCCAGGCGGTACGCTATATTAATTATTTTTCCAACGGACACACGTGCACCTTACAGTGCACGTGTGTCCGGATCGGGGACTTACAGGCCGGATCGGTACGGACTGCCGGAATCCGGATCTCCCCCACGCGCCACGTGTACCCCG
>JAUBNZ010001658.1:0-10803 GCA_032355485.1 Bonnemaisonia californica | reverse complement strand
TGGTGTCGGTGGCAGAGGCTGTCGAGGGAGTCGCCAGACCCCCCGACTGCCCTGCAGTGACAGCTCCTATCCCCCTTCCAGAGGACTGCTCGTCACCGATGGATACCCATGCGGAGCCGCGCGCAGCGATGGGCGCGAGCGACGCATCGGCTCCTCCTCTACCAAACCTCCACAACCTCAGGCAGAAGTGGGAGGCCCTACATTATTCGCATAGTAAGTTGGCTCCCTGGCTGGACTTTCCCAGCAAGGAGCAGCATGAAGACATAGGTGTGATCGTGCGCCTTGCGGCGCGCGACTCCGTTAGGGCTGGCCGATGTTGGTCCCACCTTTTCTGGGCACCGCACCCGGAGCGGCGCTACTGCATCCTAACGCGGATGCTGTGACACTGCTCCTTTCTCTATCATTCCGAGGACACCGAGTATGTTGAGCGGATGCAGTTATTGCTCTTTGACGTGCCCTTCCGGAGCACGCTGAAGGAGCTAATCATGCTTGTGAAATGTTTGGGCTTTGTGTATCCCCCGGCCATTGATCTCTTCCGCGGCGGGAAGAATGACCTGATTCAATCGCGGGCCCTCTCCGGTGCTTGTCGTGGCCTCATAACGGGGGAGAATCATCGTGTTTTCGAGAAAAAGGGTAAGCGCAACGCGCGCGCCGCAAGTGAGCTAGTGGTCCCACTGGAGGAGCTCTCTGCCCTGTCATCCTTTCGGCGCGGGTGAGCAGTTTCCCGGACAAATTGCTCTTCCCTGACCCGCCGGCCTCGCTTTACTTCGCGAGGACGGCAGGCGGGGAGCCAGCGAACGCCCTTTTGAGGCAAGAGTTCCATGCTCTGCTGAATCATGAGCCGGGGATACTGATGGGGATGGCACTCCACAGGGAGTCTCATCTCCATCGTAGCTTCCCAGAGATCTCCTAGTCTTGTGGGGAGCGTATCCTTCAATACATCTAGGATCTCGACCCACTAGTTCCCAATCCAGACTTTCTTCGTTCGGAGAGCCTGGATTGGGACGCAGTAAAGGCGGTCGTCTTCACAGCAGTGGCAGCCACCCGTTCCGAGTATAACTCGTACGTACGCACTGACTATGCCCACCTTCCGTCCCTTCTAGATGGGCGCCGTGTTGCTTTTATAATGCTGAATGGCCGCGTGGCGGGCCCGCGGGAGCTTCTAATCCCGCAAGGCAACAGCCGTGGTGGGCCATCGAACGCAAGGGGACCAGGAGCGGGAGCGAGCAGCCGGGCTCCAGCCTTCTGCAATGCGGGAGGTCGGCCAGCCACGGCTCTTTGTCCCTCATCTGTGCGTGAGGAGCCTCGCTCCCCACCGCGTCAGTCTACCCGGCCACCGCAGAATCCTCAGCAGCCGTTGGATCTGCGGTGGATAAAGAAGGTGCGGGAGCTCACTCCGGTCGTCGCTCTACGAGGTAACGGCCATTGGGAGGGCCTGTTCCCGGTTGGAAACATGGATTTCACGGTTGGTGGCGCTCTCGACCGACTGGGCGCTCTGCTCAGCCGTTCGGAGAGGTCCGTCGTGGGTACCAGGAGAACGAAGCTATCCTGGAGCGAAGCTTCCAGCGCTCGCTGGACGAATCTAAAAAGCACCAGGAGCGTCTGGCCCTTGCGGATGCGGCGTTCCGTGAGGAACCCAAGCTACGCCGCAAGGCCGAGGCTGCCCTGGAGGCTGTCTAGCGTGAGCGACTCCATGCGAAGCCCTTGGACGGACTTTCTACTCGACGTCGACTAGGTGAGGCCAGGCCTTCGTGCCATCCGATAAGCGAGGAGCCCGACCCCGACTATGTTCGTACGGACGCTTTCGACCCCCCAACTGACGTAATGAATGCCGTGCCTGCTCCACGCCAAGAATACAGCTCGAGAGGGCATACTGCTGAGCAATGATGCAAGAAGTGCGTGTTATCCATATTATTATGTACACCCTGAGAGTTTCGGGCCTTTATTCAGGTGCTCCGTGATTTCCAGTAATATATTTACGTATATGAGTACCGTGGGATACGTTGTAAGTAGTTTCAACACAGTCTGGAAGAATATGCTCCTGAGAAGGGAGGCCAGATATGGGTTGCGTAAATGGAAGTAGACATACCATAAATTATGTTCCGTGCAATGTGTGATGAAATAATCGGATTTTAGCAGCCTACATTAAGCTGTGTGTGTTGAGTGTAGAACCTGGAGGGATATGCAATACAGAAGTGAAGCGGGATTCGGTCAAGGTGTTACGGAAGTATGCAGTTTCTGATGGGCTTCCGTGTATTTACCGGAAACGTTGGACCGTGGGACTAGTCTGCGTTGTGTTCCGGGCGGCTATTATATACAGTCTGGACGGAAATGCTACGGGGCAATGATACAGAATGCGACTGGAATTGATGGAAGGATGAATACTCTCAGCGCATAATACCTTAGGGTACGTCCGCCTTTTTGCAGATCATATTCATACGTTTGAGTAGCTTGCATTTTATTGTCAGTGGGAACCATAAACTCTGGATATCCTTGATCCCGAGAATGACACCGAATGATTCTCCTTTCTATAACCTTGTTCCCGGAAGTAGGAGTTGGATGATTGGAACTGGAGAGAGCACATGGGATTTATATACTAAACTGCTCCCTGAAACATTTAGATTCACGATACTTTTAGTTCGTTCATTGGAAAAACCGTGACATCATCTTGTAGATTATGTAGGGAATAAAAAACCAATTAACAAAACGATGCAATCAACAATTGAATCAAACATACTGGATAGAGAGAAACATTATACAAACAACTTAAAACAAACATCTACTTCGGTATACATATGAATTTTCGTCTAGTGGGGTAGAGAGATTAAATTTGCAGGGTACCTTCGACGAATTATATGGACTCGTAGAGAACTGGATTCGCCAGAGCCACAGGCATATTGTAGATTCTTTGGTATCCCGTCGGCGTATCATGTCCTTTGAAGAGGAGCAGCACATGTCGGGACTTTCGTGCTCTGGAGAGGGCTACGTAAAGCTGACCGCGGGAGAAGAAGTTGGTTCCAAGGTTGGTTACCAATGCGGAAAGCGTCTTTCCTTGAGCTTTATGAAGTGCTGTTCTAAAATCGAGTTGCACAGGAAACTGGCGACGTGTGAATTTGTCGTCAGAGACCTCGAATTGGAAGTCGATTCTGTGTAAGGCATGTGTCTCCTGAAGTATTCCTGCAGATAGAGCAGTTCAGACATAGAGTAATCGGATCGTATAATTCCTGACGACAAACAAACTTCCATTGAAAACGTGTGGGTGTACTAATTTTCAAATAACCATGACTGGTGCATCAACTTTGAGTTCCGAGTTATGAGGTGGTGTTCCTGTTTGCGCATAGTGGAAAGTGAACTCTGCATAGATTATGCGGTCAGGTTCTCCTCCGGAGATCCGCCTTCCAATTTTTTTGGGCTTTGGTCGAAGAACTGAGCTTAAACACTGATGCTGGAAATAGTTTCAGTGCATTTTCGTTGTGATCATCTACCAAGACATTTGTAGAGCACATGATCAACCGATCCAAATCAACATCACGAACGTTCTTCGCTCGCATCCAGCGCCATAGGAATCTGTAGGCCTCTTCGCAGTTCTGTGTAGACTTTAGGGAGAGAGGGCCGTCAACAGTAAATCTGCCATTCGAGAAAGAATTGAGTAGTTTTGCGAAGTCCTTTTCGTCAGCTTGCCGTACCTGTCGCGTTAGACGAAGAACTTTGACTTTCGACCAGAGCGAAGAGCGCCACGGAATTTAGTCCAAGAGGGAGACGTGTACGTATGAGGTGTTTCCATCTTAGTCTTCTACTTCTCTGTGGGAGGGTACCACTGGAAGATCCTGACTTTAATCACCACTGAATACAATCTCGAGGCCACCGAAGTAAGAAAGGGAAGAGCAGTTTGGTTGCTGGGAACTACTTAAATCTGCGGATAGCAAACACTGGAGGTCCTTTTTAATAGCTTCAACGTGCTCGAATAGGAAGCGCTGCATCATGGAAGCTTTTTCAATGACAAGGAGGTGAATGTTTCGGATCAACTCTTCTATCTGGGAACGCGGGTTGTACTTTGAATGATTTTCGTGACGATCTGTGCTGACCTTTTCGTTAACACCGAGTCGCAAGAGACTGTACAATGTTCGGCCTCCACTATATAGGGAAGCAGGGATGACTGTCGTAGCTGTAACTGATACGAGCATTCCTTTGGACTCAACTGTATCTCGAAGCAGAGAGAGCATTAATGTTTTGCCTACTCCTGCCTGTTCTTGGAGGAAGGAAATGTTTCCATCTGCGCGGAACCAGTCTTCGTTTTTGAGACCCTCGACGGTACCAATGACTTTATCAAACTCGTCTTTCTGCTGTTCGTTCAGCTGTTAATATCTTTCGTCGACTGCGCGTCTTTGGGAGGAGTTCGATATCGCCTGTAGAATAATTCTTGCTCGCTAAAGTTCAGTACCAGAACTGCTAGAGCTTTGTGCGGCCCGTCGGGAGAATTTGTGTTCTCGAAGGAGCCTACCGCCGTGTGTATCAGAGATTGCAGTGATTCGGCTCATCATCTCTTTTCGCTTCTGCTGAATACTTCGCGGGGTAATGTCGGCCACCAGAGCACTCTCACGTTTCTCGACAATACGTTTCGGGTTGCCGCCCTGCTTGTAGAGCGTTACTACTATCATACGGAGCTCGGAAGGGGTTGCATTGAATCTGAAAGTTTTATCGAACGCCTTCTCGAACTCTTCACCTTCAACAGAAAGATCCATCGCCACAGCTGCATTTCTGAAAGATCTGTGCTGCACGCCCTCCCAATTCTTTGCTTCTTCGACAGAGGAAAGAGGCTTATGAAGCAGTATTAAACAGAGCGCGAATAATTCAGCGTTGGATGGCACTTTAGATCTGAGGCGAGCTACTATCACGTCGTCAGATCCCCTTCTCAAAACGTACTTGCGGGGAGTTGCTTGGTCTTGCGGTATATTAGAGCTGTTTCCTAGCATATTCCTTGGGAGCTTCGAAATATCGTAGAGCCTAACTGTTTCCATGTACATCAAGAAGTCCTTATTCCTGTACTGGGACGGTCTCTCCATGTGACCCTGAAGCGGTATGGAGTTGGGCCCAGGCGGGTGACGAGGGTTTGAGAGCAGCATTGTTCGTTCATTCGGTAGATGAACTAAAAATGCTTCGACAGAGGGATGGATGCGTACATGCCCGTACTCCAGTGGCCTCCATGCAGCCTCTACTGTACCTGTTTCCCTTGCTGGCATGTATACCCTGACGTCGTCGTTGTGAACCTGATTTTCCTGCGTGTTCTGCGGAATTTCGGTTTCAGTACTCATGTGTACCCCTTTCGGTTGAGGGGGTTTGAATGCGTATTCATGATGTAAGCGACGGCTCCACCGCCCTGCGTGCGCTCTACATTGATGTGTGAGCGGAGGTCCAGCGTTAACTGCTGGTTGTATGGTACCACTTTTAAGTCCTCTGCTTGCCTCCTGCGATACACAATACGGTTGCAAGTCTCTTCAGTGCATTTATACTCCGTGATTACGTTGCCATCATATCCAAACCGGAACGTGTTGTTACTTACTTGTCCTTGCCAAGCTGTACGATGAATGCAGGTGAATGTTGAACTTCTTCACCAGAGCTCTGAGCTCATCATGTTCTCCCCTCGGGGGAAGCTCTTCCTTGATCATTGCGTTGAATTCATCCATATCCTCCTGAAGTCCGCCTTATAACCAAACCACCATGTGATGATACGGTGTGTTGCGCGTCTGGAACTGGAGCTTCGACGGGATTCCAAAGCACTTCTTCTCGAAGCATTCTTCAGACTTTTTCTCTATCCTGGTCATGATTTCATTGGAATACTGGGTGCACATCCTTGCTACAAAATCTGGGCGGTCGAACACTCGATGATTATCCCCATGCGGAGTGAATGCGCTAGTGTGCTCATTATCCAGTCCTAATCGTTTTATTTCCTCCCTCCACGGATTCAAAGTGGCTGTGACGAAGAAGGATGGTGGCCTACGCCGAGAGACTAGTGCTTGAACGTCTAATCTTTTTTCTTCCTGTACGCAGGGGATTTGACGAAGCTATCCCGAAGATAAATTCTGCCGCTCGCCGCATCAAGAGTAGTTCCGTCGTTCCGAGCCTGAATTTCCTCCCTCTCATCTACTAGCCACTTCCATTGCAGATCTTGGGTGAACACAAGCCTAAGATCTTCATAGTTTTTCATTGTCCGTAGCAGCCAAATTGGCATTAAAGTACCGGAGTTCAGTAGGACGTTTTCTGCGTATAGGAGTCTCTTCGAGATCTCCGCCGAAGTAAGCTTGTTCAACCTAATCATGTTGGTTTTGGTAGTACTACAGGAGGCGGAAGCTCCCTTTGATTCAACAGAGGTACCAATATTGAACGGTTCATGGCGGTTTCCGTATGGGTACAGTAATGGAAGGCAACCTTTTATGCTAACTTTAAAGAGGCCTTGAGGAACTTGAGTTTAGTCACTTGGCGCCCAGTGAGGTCCATTTCGATTTCAGTGCCACTCGCCAGCTGGACCATAGGAGCTTCCGTCCTATGTAAACCGGAAAGGTCGAATGTAAACGCCTGAATTCCGGAAGCCATTCCTCTTGGATCTTCTGGCAGTGGCCTGTTCCTAAATTGGTCGTCACTTCCCCCCTTTGTGTACCGTCGTAGTTGCGAATCAGGACTACCTCTCTTCCCGCTGCTGCTGTAGTTTGAACCTTTTCTTGTTCCAGTACATCTTGGCCCCTCGAGCTCAGAACTCTTCTAAATTTAAAGATTTCCCTTTACGATTGACGCACTACATTTGGTCTCGGATGCAGACGACGGTACAGAAAAGGAAAAATGTGATGAATATCGAGTTTATCCACTGCATTTCGAATTAGATTGGATGTGTGGTCCCTGCGTCGCATACGTGGAAGGTCATTTGAAAACAGGAAGGTATATCGCGAGTCCTTTATTTGGAGAGAAACTGATACATTACCCTGTAGCCTGAGGAAAGTGGGACCACTACCACGAGCAAATGACATATCCATGAAGGTAAAAGCGGAAGCGAACAGGTACTTAAACTAAACATAGTTGGAACGGAATGATCTCAAGTCATACACCCGCTCTAATGCTTCATCAGAATGCCTCTTTTTGAAAGAAGCGCCCCACTCCGAGGGGCTCCTCATCCAACAGCATACACCGCCGACTTCCTTGCCTAATAGAACAGTTCCGCAGTACTGGCAGTTAGAAATCCGAAAAATCCAGTAATGGAAGTTGCAGGAACGAACCGTGTGATCCATATCTGCACGTTTAGACCAGCGCCTCGACCGAAATGAAGGTAAATCAAACTCAGATGACGAATTACGTCCATCTCGGGGTTGTGCTACCTCAAAATCCCAAGCGTAGTATACTGGGAACAGACCGCGCTGTGCTTTAGAAACAGGTCACATACTGACGTTATCCAGAGAAGGGTGAGAGTGTGTGGAAGTACTTTAGGGTCTCTCTGTCTGTGTGCAGCGACTATGCGCACCGTGTTGACGTTTGTTTGTATCTCACTAACGTCTTTGCGATCTAATTCATCACTAGGGATGACTGGATCAGAGTGAACATTTCCATTATCCTCATGCAAACACCCTATGTCAGCCTCGATGACCCGTGGATCAGAACCAATTCCCCAGTGACAGCTGCTGTTTTCCTAGGCTGTCCAGACCCACTCCGAATTCTTCCGCCTCGTGGCCTTACAACCCCACTTCCCTCCATAGCACCCCGCTTCCTTCACGAGTTCTTCCTCGCACCATATTTGAACCCTTCTGATCTCCCTCTCGCCTTGCTTCCGTCAGAGTTGTTTGTTCAGTTGATTTGGATTTCAGCAAGAGGAAGCTTCGCGTTTCAGAGTACCGGTCAGGCTGTGGACCATTTTTAACTCGATTTCTTGGCTATCCACCCGTTTAGACACTGGTTGCAGCCTTGCTTCCTCTGCGTACGCAAGTGGATGTTTGCTGAGCGCATAAAACATTGAGAACGTTGTGGGCGGGACAAATACTTCGGGAGGTGTTCTGAAACGCTCACTTCCCTTAGCTAGACCCTTGCGGAATCCCGGACACGCTTGCCCCCTGAGTTGCAACTCCACTGCAGAAGCAGCTGGCGACCCCAGGGAAGAGCAAGACTGGTGGCGCAATGCCTCAAAAATGCCGAATGGCCCAACCCACGCCACACGCACGCTGAATGTCGTATTCTGCAGAGCTGGACGGGCAGCCTCCCCAATTTCGAGCATATTACTAAGCACACTGAATGGGTTTTCACAGAGGCCACACAACGTACGGAGCTACCAAGCAGTTGAAGGTAAGGGATGGTAAGAGCACCTTCCCTGTGGGACGGACATCATGACGTATTGGTATAGAAAATTCCCCCTGCAAAATTTCATTTGCTGTCTCACTCTATGATAATGAAAACCCTTAATTTTAGTTTATTTCTCGAATAAGTTTGAATAAAACTTGACTCCTCAAATTACGTGAAAAAGCAGAAACTACCTAAATAGGGTCGTTTGTTAGAGTTCTGCCGATTGAAATGCTTCCAGAATGGCCCCTGTAGGGCACTTTTATCGGGTAGGAAATAAGCGAAAAACTACTACTTTTCCCAACTTGGTGCTACTGCAAAATTGTAAGCGCTGTTAATTTAATACGTTATGTAGTCATATATGAGGCAGTGCTACTGCTGGACATAGAAGGGAAAATATGCATATTTAGCTAATATAGCGACATTTCCCTTTTTGCACTGTACATTAGAAAATATAGAATGATCGTCGAAAACAAAATAGTTCTAAATTTAAAGTACGGTGATTTAGGGGTACCGTGCAGTATGGCCACACATGTTAGCGTTTGCATTTCCGTCCGTCATCGCCAGAAACAACACTTGTCCATGACGGACGGATATTCCACAATATGATGTTTCCGTCTGTCATTGGGAGCTCTGCATCAGTCTCTTCCACTGCTCACCATTGAGGAGGGGTCTCAGCAAAGGCTTTTTCGGCCGTACACCGAGCGTATACATGAAATCAGTGCCGGCGATTGGCTATACGTGCCCCTAATTTACTCATTTTGTCTAAAGTAATGAGAAATCGGATTTGCCGTAGTCACTACTCGAGTGTGGACGTACTTCCGGTGTAATTAGACAAGTTCCGTAGTGTAAATCTAGTGGGGGGTGATTGGTCGCGGAGGACACCTGTCTTTGCGGGACGAACTGCATGATACTTGGTAATTTAGACCGGTAGTGTTATTGTAGAATACCAATTCTAGGGTGTATGATGATATGGATCAAATAGAGTTCCCTTCAGGGCGAGGCGGGGCCTTGACAGAACAGAAGTTCTGTTGACCCTTGGTTAGGGAAGTGGAACGGGAGATAGGATTAGCGAAGTAGAGAAGTCCACTGCGAGCTGCTTTAACCTTCTCACTTCTTCGTCCCCATCCCCGAGTGGCACCCCGTCCTGTGGAAGCGTCCGCATCACTGCATCTAACACCTCTCGTAATATTCTGTATACCGTTGGCTTTGCAATTCTGAAGTACATCATCGTGTCAGCGTAAGAACATCCAGACATTAATCGAAGTATCACACCAAATGTAGTCTCGGTGTCAACAAACGCATGACTGCCGAGCTTCGCAATTAACACATTTCAGGCAACGAACTGCCGTATCTAATTCGCCAACGTTGCGAAGGTCTCTCGCGCATGACCGTAATGTCTCCTGAAGAAGTCGTCGCTGAAATCATTCGTAAGTATCCAAAAGGATTTCCGTTCCTATAGCCTTCTGTGCATATCGACTGCAATGGCTTAGGACAAATGTCTTGAAACTCCTCTTTTGGCAGTGTCAATGTCACGGAGGTTGACACTCGAAAGGATGTACACTTGAGGGTATTGTATAGGTCGAGGGAGTGTACAGTGTCAACCAGCGCGCCACTGATAGTGTGGTGCGGTACACGCATGTTGTTTTTGCCTCCCTTCGTGGGCCCTCTACGGTGAAGGGAATGAATTTTTGGATTTTGAAATTTTGAATTTCTTGGCGCTCAATTCGAGAGAGCCGGCCAATGAGGTCTGGCCACGAAATACACCAAATCAGGGTACTACAGAGGGAGCAGGTATGCCAGCAAGTCGGGGCGCGGTATTCACTCTGTCAAATTCTTACCTTCTCGACCACACCGCCACGATCAATCGTGAAAGTGTGGAAAGAGGCTTTGACGACCATGAAGGAACCTTGCGCAAGCGAGGCAAGCTTGGAATAAGGGAGCTCCAATATGTCCAGGAAGAACCATTGATCTTCCCGGAGCACCTGGTTGCTTTCCCATATTCTTTTATCGAAGCCACTTTGTGTGCCTGTGATTTTGCGAGCCGAGAGCGGGCTTCCTCCATCGCAGAGGATAGGCGAGCGAGGAAATCCGACTTCGTTCTGGCGTCTGGCCTTGCCCTTCGGCGAACAGAAAGGTGCAAGTAGAAATCGGGACGCGGCAGACTCAATACCAGGCCAAAGGGTGTTGTGCCAGTCGACCTATGGACATGGGCATTGTACGCGTATGTCAAGGCATATGCGTATAGATCCCAGTCCTTCTGGTGTTCACCGATGTAACTACGGAGCATGTTGAGCAGTTTTCTATTGCACCGCTCTACCTGTCCGTTAGTTTGCGGGTGGTAAGCCGTGGTGAACAAGTTCTTGATGCCAGGTTCCAGGCAGACTGTTTCGAAGAACTTGGCACTGAGCTGCGGGACGTTATCCGATAACAGCGTCTTGGGCGGACCGTACTTCTACACCTAATGGGTGCACAAGGCGACCACCACAT
>JAUBNZ010001657.1:0-10806 GCA_032355485.1 Bonnemaisonia californica | reverse complement strand
CCGGCACGACCACCCCCGTGGCCGTGCCTCGTGACCCCCAAACCGACCTACCTTTCCTCCAGAGGGAAAGCCAGGACGGTGGGCGATCCACAGAAGCGCTCCACGGACCCCTTCGCCACGACCGTTGCCGGCCGTGGTCGAGTGGGATCCATCTCGAGCACCCTGACTCAACCTCTCGGACGAGCTAGAGTGACGAGAAGCAGCCTCAGTTCTTCCCAGTCCGGAAGAGACAGGAAATATTTCGCTCTCCCGCCTCACCGCTAACGGATATTACGGACACAATATCCGGAGGGTGCTAAGGCGCTTTCTGTGAATACTACAATTTGAACTCATACTCCACAAGGAATTTACCGTGATCGTGGCGAACTTGTCGGACTGCCCTCATAGTCTGCTAAAAGGGTACGGTATTAGGGTATGCACAGCACAACCTCGTGGCAATACTTGCCTTGAACTGACAACGTCAAGACAAGGGCGCCACCACGGAAGAAGAACCTCGCGAAGAGGGCGTCGTGGAAGCTAAACCGGCGCCCCAGATTGGGACGCGGGGGGATCCCCAATCCCGCAAAGCAGGTCAGGACACAGACTCTGACTGGTGAAAGGAGATTTACCTCACGCACTTGGCCCCGAAGGATAGGGACCAAGTGCTCAAGATGTTGGAAACGCATTCCCGGATGTGGGATTGATCGCTTGGTGAAATCAAGATCACCGAGCATCGGATCGACATGCGCCCTTGCGAACGACCGGTAAGGCAAGCGCCTTACCGTAAGGGGCTGCGCCCAAGGTAACTCGAAACGGAAGAGATCAACCGGATGATCTTGCAAGAGGTCATCGAGCCGTTTACAAGCGAGTGGCCAATCCCGATCGTGCTTGTCCCAAAGAAAGATGGCAACTCTGCTTTTAAGTTGATCATCGGCGTTTGAACGAACTCACTGTTTCAGAGGCCTACCCCCTGTCGCGACTGGATGACTGCATCGATTCGCTCGGTGATGCAGCCATCTTCAAAACGCTGTACTTCCATTCCGGCTACTGGCAGATAACAGTAGCCGAAGAGGACCCGGACAAGACGGTCTTTACGTCCCTCATGGAGACGTACATGTTCTTACCTCTGCCTTTCCGCTTGGAAAATGCCCGGCCACTTTTCAACGCGCTATCGACATGATTCTGTCCGGTGCGCACTGGCAGTCGTGTTTGATATACTTGGACGACGTGATCGTGTTCTCCGAGAGCATTGAAGAACACCACGGGCACGTCGACCAAGTACTCAACCTCCTTAGGGAGGGTGGAGTCACCTTGAAGTTGGAGAAGTGCCAATTCTTCAGGGATCGGGTCGACTACCTGGGGCACATAGTGCTTCCAGGGAAGCTAGCAATAGCCCAAAAATCCCTAGAAGCCATCCTCAAGGCCGAATTACCGCAGAAAGTTACCCAGATGCGTTTGTTTCCGAGAAGCTGAAACGTCTTCCGGCGCTTCTTCAAAACTTTTGCTGGCAATGAGCGAGCCCTCAACGCAATGCTCAAGAAGGAAAACCTCCGCACCTTTCTGGGGATGATCCCCCAACGGTGGAACTTGTCGAAGCGTTGGAGGTGCTGAAGAACGTCTTAGTCACCCCTCCAGTTTTGGCATTGCCAAAACTGGGTAAGCCATACATGGTTGACACCGATGCGTCAGACAACCAGGTTGGCTGCGTTTTGCTCCAGGAGCAAAACACAGTCGAATGGAAGCCAGTGGGCTACTGATCGAAGACCTTCAGAAGCGCAGAGAGAAACTACTCTCCCACTGAGAGAGAGAGAGAGAGTGCCTGGCTGTTGCGTGGTCAGTCACGAGCCTTCGACCATCCCTCGAGCGTACACTCTTCTTGGTCCATACGGAGAACAACGCCCTCCGCTGGGCCATGAATATAGACAACCCAGTGGGGCGTCTAATCTCATGGAGGCTACGGTTATCGCAATTCGAGTGCACGAAAACGCATCGCACGGAGAGAATGCACCAGGTCCCAGATGCACTCTCCAGAATCCCGACCAAAGGGATGGAAACCACCCCTTTGGAAGACGACATCCCATGTCTGGTCCTCTCACAGGCACACCCTTGTGAGCCGACTAGCCTGCCGATGATGGAGCAAGCAGACAAAGTAGACGCGGAGTTGACCGAGGTCAACTTCTTCGACCAGTACTTGGCACGAAGTGCCCCTCAGGATCCCTTCACAACAGGGAAAGATATCCCCCTGTTGGTGAACGCCGCACAATCGTTCGAGCCCATTGTGCTTAGCGAATGGGTTTCATAAATCCTGACAGACAGCTATTGTCAGGACTTGCGTGTAAAGTGGAATCGCAAGTCGGCAACCTACTTCTTCGAAGAAAAAGACGGGTTGCTTCGGTGAAGATCTCCGTTGGATAGATCTGCGCAACTTGTAGTCCCGAAGAGTCTACGCCCGCGGTTACTCGCAAGGTCACACAGCAGCGTGCTTGCCGGAAAGTTCGGGAAAACAAGGATGTACGAGTCGATGTGGCTGGCCTACTACTGGCCCGCCATGGCGGCGGATGGGGCCTCCACAGTTGAAAACTGTGGAGCGTGCGCCAAGAACCGTTTGCAATTACGCAAACGTTCTACACCGCTCCTGTAATTTCCGGCCGCCAAGCCCCTAGAGCATGTCGCAATCGACATCCTCGTTACGCTTCCCAAGGCGAAGCACTGATACAAATTCTTGCTGATCATCTCGTGCAGGTTCAGTAGGCTTACCCAGTCTGTTCCCTGGGGACCGTTACATCATACCACGTTGCGGTTGCGTTTTTGTACGAAATGGGTGTACAAATATGGTCCGCCCGCAGGTTGATATCCGAAAAGCGCACCCATTTTACGTCGAAGCTGTTCCAAGCAATTTGCTTGGAACTCGGTACCAAAACTTTCTTCACCACAACCTACCATCCACAGACCAATGGTCAGGTGGAGAGATACAATTGGACCATATTGAACATGCTGCGAAGCTATGTCAACGAGCACCAGGAAATGTGGGACCAGTATGCATACTCCTTGACGAATGCATACAATAACCATGTCCATCGGTCGACAAGGACCGATGCCTTTCGACCGAGTGGTTTGCACCCCGCCCGCAGCTTTCTCGTTACACCGCACGGTACGCAGAAGGGAGAAACCAGAAGCGGCTTCAAAGGCGGACTTCCCCGCATGATTGACCGAGTGAATCGATACCGCGTACACGCGCTTGAGCAAGGCTCAAGCGCGCTACAAGAGAGACTTCGACAGACCGGTGCGCGAGAGCAACCTCCTATTGTGCGAAGGCGATTGGGTCTACATGGACGCCCGGAGCTGCTAGAGGGGAAGCTTACCCCTTTGGCCCAAGGCCATTTCAATGTCTTGAAGGAACGGAGGCGCACTGCAGTCATCGACCGTGACGGCTTGCCCGAAAAGGTCATCATGGACGGAATTATGCCCGCCACCCCGCCGCAACACGCCGAAGACGAGCTGCTGTCAGCGCAGGATGCCACGACGTATGGAGACAGGGTTTTAGGGACAAAGCTACCATCGCCCGCGACGACGGTAACTCCAATGTCACCATTCGCGGGGAACAAAGGACTCAGGTCTCGGATCAGGAAGAGGACGTCCATCGGATGATGGAAGGGAGAACACATCCCCTTCCATCGTGGGCCGCCCCGAACCAACCCCACGTGGATAGGGGTGATACCGTGATCGACGATAACATCGAGTATGTCATCGAGGACCTGCTCTCTTACCAGAGAGACGACACGGCGGAAGGGACCTAGTGATTCGAGGTCAAATGGAGCGGCTACGAGGAACCGACATGGGTTCCTCGCAGCAACCTGCCGGAAGAACAAGTTAGTAAGTTATTCCGGCGCGTCATGGCGGCGAAACCCAAAAAGAAGTCCCTCGCTCGCCCACGTTAGGGGACCGGACGTCTGCTGCTTGCTGCTGAAGAGGGGGCCCGCCGTCAGGAAGATTGACGGCTGGGAGTTTCCTTGAGGCACATCACCCCCTCCCCGGTGGTATTTCACGTGGACATGCCAACGTGGGCCGCGGCGAAGCTCGCGATGGCTATTAGGCATGTCCATTGGAAAGGACTACGCGGATCTGTTCCGTTTCGCAGATCCTGTTGCGGCATGTCAAGCTGACATGCCCATGGGGCGTGTGGCGCGCTTCGTTGATCGCAGCAGGTGGCAGGGATAGGCCGACGACGGCCTATACCCGTTTCGCAATACCCCTGCGGCATGTCCAGCTGATATGCCGATGCGGAGTGCGGAACGCTTGACTTTGAACGCGGCATGTCGAGTGGATACTCCGACGCGGGCCTGTTTCCGCTTCGCAATCCCCCTGCAGCATGTCAAGGTGACATGCCGATATGGGGCGCGGCGCACTTCGCGATGGCTCTTCGGCATCTCCATTGGACATGCCGACGCGAGACTGTTTCCTCTTCGCAATCCCCCAGCTGCATGTCAAGCTGACATGCCCATGTCGGGCGCGGCGCACTTCGCTGTAACTCTGCGGCATGGTGAGCGGACATCCAGACGTGAGATATCAACCACGTAGCGAACCGTACAGGGGTGTCAGGTCAAATCGACCTGCCGCCCCATGGTGCTCATCTTCTGCGGGAAAGGGTGGGACCAGCACGGTTCGGCGGCAATGGGGGTCGACGAAAGGGAAAAAGAGAAATAAAAGGGCACGCGGGTTGCTGGCAACCTTTCCAGCTACAAGCCTCAGAAAACGGCATAAGGGCAGAGGGTACAACTACCCTCGGCCACCAACTGCCAGGAATGCGGCTGCGTGCTCATGGCACCCTAGACGGTCCATACTCTAGGAGTCACTTCCAAAAGTCCGTTTCACCACCATACCGGACATAGAACCCCCCAGAACTTCTGCGATGCTAGGGGAGACGCGTACAGGAGTATCTTATTGTACGCATCCGAGTAGTCCCAGGCCAGCGAGTACGCACCCACGCCCAGAACCAAGTCGCCAAGTGTCAGGCTGTTCGGCAGCCTGACACCTACAGTTACACCCACACCTGATACGAATGTAACGTGGCGGGTGACTTCACACGGGTACCACACAAGCAGCGAGGGTTCATGCCATCGGGTATAACACCACGTAGGTGGCCCGGGCGCGTCGTTGTATAGCGTTTCCTAAACGGGCCCTGTACCCGACTGTACCCCACCGAGCACCTGAATGGTACCAACTCAGGTGCATGATTACACCAAGAGGAGCCGAAAACCGTGGCTCCTCTCTCTCGCTCTAATATAAGTGGGACAGCAGCCTTAGTGGGCTCACCCGTCAAGGCTCAGAAAAGCAATGGCGCAACCACGGAATCCCAATGGGGAATTCCGTACAAATGTATTGTGAAACGAGGGCCGGCATACGCTAGATCAATCTACATGGGACTCACTGCAAATCGTCTAACCTATCGGCACACGGGTCCACCGTGTGTCAAGGACCAACGCTCACAACTTCGAGGACCCAGTGGAATTGCCACTGGTTCATCTAGTTCCTTGGAAAAATAGAGGAGGAAAGTGGGGTTATCGGTCGGATCGTAACGACGGGAACCCCCATCTCTCGTCCCGTCAGGCCGAGTAGGGGATTTCACCCTACTCATCGACCTCCCAACATACCGTGAGCCACGCTGGGTAGCAGGCGGTGGCATCAAGGCCTTCGCAGGAAAAGCTCCTCTGGTCGGCGAGGAATAGACAATGATGTTCCTCGCCCGCCTTCAGCGACCCTGGCGGATACCGCCTGAGCTTGCGACGGGCTGTCCGTCCGGCGCCAGAGGGACCTGGACTATTCACCCTTGCGACGAGGCCGCATCAAGTTCGTCACGTAAGTCCAGATCGCGCCGATGCGCCGAGGGAAATACACGGTTGACCTCGTTCAACTCGTCCCCCGGACCCGGAGGCCGCAGCACACACTGTACGCCGAGCGCCATGGAGATTACGACCGGCGCCTCCCCTCGGAGTCCCCGAAGAGAGAATAAAATGCCATTCGGTGAGGAAATTACTCACCGAAAAGTCGCATAGCTCCAACAGGCGGGAGTTCGATTCTCCTAGCCTCCCCCCAAAAAAATGCAATTCAGTGAGGACATTACTCACCGAACAGTCGCAGGGCTCCAACGGTCGGGAATTCGATTCTCCCAGCGGCCTCCCTGGAACAAAAAATAAAAAACACAGGGTCCCCGTAGTGGTACTGCGCCCCCTCACATAGTATCCGCAGCTGCTACTGTGACTGTCCCCAACACACGGACCAATGACTGAGCCACTTGGGCTCTGTATGAGGTTAGTAACCTGGCGGCTGCCCTTGAGGCGGGTGCCGCCCTCAAATGCCGTGCCCCCCTCATTGGACCCTTGAGGGCCATGCATTGCATGCATGGCCTAGCACAGAGGGGTACACATTCCCCCACTAGTGCCATACACGTGGCCCACCACTAGGTCACATAGCTGACAGTGGGGAGTGGCCGCCACTTGTGCCACTCCCCGAGGCGTCAGGTTCGCCCAGGTTCGCCCAGGTGGACCACACAGCACTGACAGGCCCTCCAGGGCCTGGCAACCATACAGTCTATCATTGGCTCAGCGGGCTACCTTCCAGGGCACACATTAGCCAGGGCAATGTGCCGGTGCGCATTGTAAGGCCCCGACCACCAACCGAATAATAGGGCTAAACTAAATTCCTTTATTAATAAGTAATACAGAGTACCCATTAGGGCTACCCCAGTCTAGCGTCTAGAATAGAGGATCGACTAACTATAATACCTACGTAGGTTGACTCACTAAACTCGACTCGGAAAACGAGTCCCCCTCCCCAAGATCGTCAATCTTGAGCGGAACGAGCTTTTAACGCCCTTCTCGATTACCCTCGCGGGAATCGGTCGGGGTTAGTGTAAGAGCGTCCTACAACTCGCTCCCCCTTCCCCTCAACGTTCCGCCCTATCCTCTCAAAGTCCCCAAATCTCATCACTGTACCCCTCGCGAGGTACAGTGTGCCCACGTCTCTACCTGTCCTCCCGATGCCTTCGCCAGCAACGGCCAATTTGCGGGGTCGGTGCTCTCACCCTCGATCCCATTTTAGCCCCCTCACGGCGGGTACGAATCGGTACGCACACCTTATTTCCCTTACACCGAGCTAAGTTTCCACCGGTAGGCGTCATCTCTCCGTGAGAAAGATAGGATTTCCTGCACCTTGGTGCTCTACCGCGCTACTGGAGACGCTAGGGACACAGTTTCCGGGGCCCCCAGACCCATCTCTCTGTACATACTACACCTGTGCGATGGGACCTTGCTTGGAATTGGGTTCCTGGGGAGTGTCAAGATAGACATAATCACCAACTGAGAGTTGCCTGTTGCTTTTGCGAACGCGTCCATCAAATTCCGGCTTGTTTCGGGCTTCCCATTTAAGTAGCATGGACTGCGCGTGGGAGATAGCAGAGGACAACCGGCTCTGGGAGTCTTCGTTGCCGATTTAGGCTGGCCCTCCTCTTGATAGTTTGATGAAGGGAAATGGGGGGAGAGCGACTAAGAATAAATTGAAATGGTTTGGTTAATGTAGACCAATGGGCGTGTGCATTACACACATAAACCAGTGAGTTGACATAACGGTCCAAATACGTTTGGTTCTCCTTAACGTAGTTCCTCACCATTGAGGGGAAAGGCCTGTTGAACCTCTCCACTTTTTCATGGGTTTGAGGGTGGTAAGTGGAGTTAAAGACGTGGCGCGTCCCCAATTCCAAGCAGATGGACTGAAGGAGACGGGACGCAAACTGTGGTCCATTGCCGGGAAAGATGGTATTTTGTGGCTCGTACTTGAATACCTGGTTGATGCAAAACGCCACCGCCACATTATAGGTGTTGATTGTCCTAAGTGGAATAAGTTTAATTAGCTTCGTGAAGTGACATGAAATCACCAACATGTGTCTCCTCGCACTATCACATTTGAGTAGCGGATTAAATAGGTCAAGGGCCCCTCCTTCTAGTTTCTTCATTGCAGGACATAGCAAGAGTTCTTCCCTCCTCTTTTTGAGGCGTAAAAATTATTCCTCCAGGTTCCGCATTCTCGGACTGTGGCTGCTATGTCAGCGGCCGTTTGAGGCCAATAATACGTACGCCGCATTGTGTTTTACATGCGGGCTTGTCACAGTTTTCCAGCGGAGACACTTCTGAGGCACATAGTCAATAGCCGGGGCTTCAGTGAATTAGGAAGTGCGATCTGTTACGCTCCATCTAGGAGTTCGCGGCGGCGAAACAGTCCATTCGTCTTCAAAGAAGGCTGAGTCTTTTTCTTACATTATCCACTCTGTGTTCTCAAATATAGATATCTTCGTTACTTTGCTGTTCCAACCACTCTGACAGCTGAATTTCTTCGAATGATTATAGGATTGGACCAGTGAGGACCACTGATTCTACTTTCGAGAGATTCACCTCGCCTTCGTGGGGAGCCCTGTAGCGGTGGAATAAGCTGAATTCCAATTCATCCTCTGTTTGAGGTCCGGCCTCCTCTGTGGATAACTTATCTAGTTTGAGGCAATTTATGTATTCCTCCAATGCAGAAGTGTCCAACCCTCTGGTACGTATGTGGAACAGGGCGTTTGGGACTTGATGAACCCTTCCGGGGCGGTACAGTATTTTAAATAGTCTTACTCGGACAACCTTAGCCTCCGTCTGGCTAGCCGACCCGACATGTCTCCGATATTCACCAGCCATCGCAAGGCACTGAGATCTCTACGGACTGTGAAGTTTTTCCGGTCTACCTAGCTTCGTAGCTTGGTGACCGACAACACCACGGAGAGGCATTTCTTCTCCGTAGCGGAGTCCGAAACCTCTACTGGCTTCAAGGCGCGCGAGCAGTAAACTACTGGAAGTAGGTCACCGTCCTCCTGTTCTTGGCGTAAGACACAACCTAATTGGTAGTCCGAGGATTCTGTGTCGAGCGAATACGGTTTCCTCAGCGTACGGAGCGCATCCACCGGGGGCTTCAGGAACACGTCCTTGAGGAAAGCGAATCCTCTACTCCTCTATTGGATGTTCACTTCCTAATGTTGAAATCGAATACCTCTTGAGCATGTCATTCAGCGGGCGTGCCTTCTTAGCGAGGTCCTTCTCAAATCTTCGGAAGACGTTGGCGCTCCCGAAGAAGGATCGCATCGGCGTCGGCGTTGTGGGGAAGGCGGCCTCTCTTATGGCCTTCGTGCTGTTTTGAGCTATGGCCAACTTCCCTGGAAGGATCACATGACCTAAGTAGTCAACTTCATCTTGGAAGAACTTGCAGTTCTCTAGCCTGACAGAGACTCCCGCTTGCCGTAGCAGGGTTAATATCTGATCTGCATGATCGAGATGCTCTTCCACTGAGCTTGAGAACCGGATCACATCATCAAGATAGATGAGGTATGAATGCTAAAAGGAATCCAGAAATGATCATTTCTAGTGCCCGCTAGAACGCTGCGGGTGCTTTCTTCAAGCCAAATAGAAGGCGGGCGAACCCGTAGGTTCCCATATGAGACCTAAAAGTCGTCTTGTCCTTATCTTCCTCCTAGTCTGGAATTTGCCAATAACCCGAATTGCAATCGAGCTTTGTGAAGATCTTGGCATCACCCAGCGAATCGATGCAATCAGCCATTCTAGGAAGAGGTTAGGAACCCGCGATAGTCTGATCGTTCAACTTACGATAATCGATGCAGAACCATA
This sequence comes from Bonnemaisonia californica, assembly GCA_032355485.1. Taxonomy (NCBI): domain Eukaryota; phylum Rhodophyta; class Florideophyceae; order Bonnemaisoniales; family Bonnemaisoniaceae; genus Bonnemaisonia; species Bonnemaisonia californica. The sequence continues at coordinate 1,120 of JAUBNZ010001657.1, read as the reverse complement.
AATGCCCGCCCATCCTTTTTGGGTACCAGGACTATACGACTTGCCCAATCACTTGTAGCTGGATCGATGGCGCCCTTACTCAACATCGAGTGATTTTTCTTTGCTGTCGCTAGCCTGCGGAGAGGCCCCAATTTATACGGGATTTGTCTATACGGACCCTTGCTTGGGTCTATTTCTATGGGGTGGGCAGTGAATTTGAGGTCACCGAGGGACCCATCCCACATGTCCTCAAGCTTCTCTAGCATGGAGGCGACTTTCGTCTTCATCGCATCTTGTAAGTGCTTCAAATTGAGCGTCTCTCTGCTACCTGACTTGGTTGCTTCTCCACTTAGTTAATCTGGAATAGCTCTATAGCTCTAGGGGGTGCTGAACACTCCTTTAATTGAGTATCTGCTTCCCCATCGGTCGTTTGCTCCTCGAGTATATTTCCCCCTTTTTGATCGGCAATGTTAACTGGGCCTCTCGTATTGAGGTCGCGGCGTGAGCGCGGATCTCTTCCTCGAGCTTCCGACCAGCGTCCCTCTTCATGGGACTTGCGGCTTTCGGATCGAAGGGTGTCAGGACTGCGAGCGGGCTACGCTACGCATATCCATCTGTGGAGCCTTTTGGTATGTGAAACGGCTTCTAACCAAAGTTGGCTAGGAGGATCGCAAATTTGTATCCTGGAATAACCTCTCTTCCGCCATTGGCGAGTCGCACTCGATGCCGGTCGTAGAGGAGAATCCTAGGCTCAAGGTATAATAAGCCTTCTCCGCTACTAGAGACGGGAGCTATGTTCTGCATGCTAGCAGGAATTGTCACACCTTTAGCAAGGCGTATCAAATGCGACTTGTGATCAACTTCAACGAGAGGCTTCTTCTGTTTCTCGGAAGGTCGTGTGTTTCCTTGGTCTTTAAGACTTTTCCCATCTTATGGGGTGCGCAAAGACAAGATCGCCGTCGTAATTCCGTCGCTGACCTCTATCATCTCTTGGGCTGGTGGCATCACGACATCCCCCCTTCTTCAGTTTTCCGATGATGAGTTGGAGGAAGATGAAATGCCATCTCCTTCAACGGCCTTGTTGTGGACCCAACCCTCTGAATAGTGAGGGTTGCTTCTCGGCTCTGGTGGGAGCTCCAGC
>JAUBNZ010001656.1:0-10808 GCA_032355485.1 Bonnemaisonia californica | reverse complement strand
ATGACTTTGGAAACTACTCAATATATACCTTAATTCTAACTCTTCTAGCAGTTACATAATCATTTACGAAATGACTGCGTATTTGCGTATTAACTCGATCTTCGCGCAGATACTGAGTATCTGCGTTTGGGGTCTACTGTTCCATGACTTTTGTCATATTTGCAGAGAGGGTGGACACTTGTTTCACTAAACTATCCCACGCCGCTTGAGGGATAACACCTTGTTGCGTAACATTGACCTCTGGCATTGCCTTATTAATGTTAGTTAATACCGGAGTCTTATTGTTGTCCTTCGGGGTTTGGTTTCCATGCAGATTTTCTTCTTGATGGTCTTTGTCTGTATTCTGCATTCTCTTTTCCTATCAATGTCTACCGGGGATACGGTTGTTTTTTGTGCTTCGGTATCTACATCCATTTTTTTCAAATGCGGCGAAGATTGTGACGTGATTTTGGCACTCATTTTTCTTTTCTTTGCAATTTGGGCTGTTGTAGTCATCGATGGTTGAGTTGTGTTTGATGCACTCTGTTTCCAGTTCTTTTCCATTGCTGCTTCCAGTATTTTGATGATCTGAGTTCCTGCATGCATACGATTGCAGCGGTTACACTGCAATGTTTGACGATCTTTTCTCTTAGGGGTCAATTCAATGCTACCCATGGAGGTACATTTTCTGCACCTCAGCAGCGAACGGAATTTGTCGATCGCATCTTCAATGGCAGTAAGCTGTTCTTGTATATGTGTTGTGTTATTTTTGATCCATGCTTTCACACTTATCAGCGCATTATGAACTGTAGGGCTCGTATGACAGGCTTCCATGAGGGCTACTACTGGTTTTCCTCTAAATGTCTTTGTGCAGTTCTTGCATTTCAAAGCAGGTCCACATACTGGATTGATTTTGTATGTTCCCACTGTACGGATAGTTCCATACTTATTGAATTGTTTACACATAAGGTCAGATAATGCATCTTCATTGATCATCCAGGTGGTATTAGCAATATCTTCTGGAACGAGTATCTTTGTAGGATTTGTTACGTGATTTGTTTTGGGATTTGTCATCGTTGTGTTCTCTGTCTCATGCTGGGTTTTAGGTGGCTTTATGGGTAGTTTCAAGGGTAATGTTCCGGTGTCTTGGGTTTTGATGCAGGGGTGAGCACCTGTTTTTTGTTTTCGGTTGCACTTTGTTTGGTACAATTTTGTCTTCCTCAATACTCATTACGTCATCTTCTTGAGCTGGTTTCGTGATGGATTTAGCATTCAGAGTAGAAGGGAATGGGGAAAAGGTTGGGGGTGTACTATCGGTAGGAAATGCAGGGGAGACGTTCTCGACGGGGTCAAAGTATGGTTTCAGGGGTGTTTTCGTTGTTGGATACGATTGGCGAAATTATGCCTTTCTACGGTTATCCTGGGTCGGTATTGGTGGGGGTTTCGGTAGTAGAGCATCGGCAGTGTTGAGGTTAACTGTTTTTGCGATGACCGCACGCTTGCGACCTCTCTGTTTCTTTTCGGAAGCTACAACTGTCCAGTTTTCTTTGTCAGCTTGCTCGTTCTTCTCGGTAGTTTCGGTCTGAGTCGAAAGTGAGCTCCCGGGGGCCGTAACCATTCTTCTTACAGGAATAGTGACTCGCTTTACAGGTTGTCCTGCTGGGCCTGTAATAGCAATCATCTTCTTTGAAACTTTGAGGATTTTCGGTTTGCAGATTGCATTGTTAGCTAGCTGCGCGTTGCCGCCGTCAGTTTTGCCAACTGTAAACTTTGGGATGATGTTCCCCTGGTTGGGGGGACGTAGGGATGGTAGGCCACCTCCGGCCATGAAGTTAGAAAAGAGTACAAAGTGTCAGGTATTTCGCTTAAAAAAACTCACGCCCCGAAAGAATAGTGCCTTAAATTAGCGCCTTAGACCACTCGGCCGAGTTCCTGTTGCCTTCGCGCAGGGCAGTGACGGCGGCGTCTTTCGAGATTTGCACCCTGTCAACCTTGAGCAGCGCCCGCGTGACGAGCTCTGCGGCGAGTTTGGCCCTCTGGTCGAAGTCGGGGGCCGCGCGGTCGAGGGCAGTTAATTCCGCCACGTCCCTCTCGAGCGAGGCGACCGAGGTGCGCAAATCGGCCAGGAGCCTCTCTGCGTCATCGATTGCCTCTGTCATGGTGACGGCAAGAATCGGCGGCGGCGGCGGCGAATTGATCGGCGCGAGAGGGATAATGGATGCAGGCGCGGATGAGAGCAGGTTTCTGGGCGGATTAATTGTGGGAGCGACCGAAGGTGGAGCGGAGGCGTTGGTTGGAACATTTGAGCGTGGTATGCGGGATGTGATGCGGCGGAGTGAGAAATTGAGGTGGGAGCAGTTGGAGGTGAGGGCAGATGAGATTGAGGGAAGAGTGGGAAGCGCTGCGCTGCCTTCGGTGCGATGTGTAAAAACGTAAATCAGATGAAAGCGGTGAGATTCGAACTTTTCTTTTTTTCTTTCAATGTTGGTTTAGTTTTTAGAGTAACCGTTTTGTCCTTGACGGCTCGATAGCTACTCTGCAAATGCTAATTATTCCTATGTCTATGTACTCGGTCTTCTTCCTTGGGTGTTTAAGTTTGCAACATCGATGTCATGCGGTGTGTTGCTTCTTGTATTCGCTTCTTCAATTCTGACATTTGGGTTCATAATTTGGTTAATCCATATTATTTGGGCGTCGTCGTTTGCTATCTTCGCCATATTTGGTATTTCCTTTCTCTCTCAAGTGCTGTTCCCTTAGGTGAGTTGACTGTCTTCGACAGGATTTTTGTCGATGAACGCCTTTGCATCAATTGATGCTATTGCGTTAATTGCATTTTCCGCTGTTGTTCTCTCTTCAGTCGACCACTTTGGCATCTTCATATTACGACGGAGGGTATCAAATGCTGCAACGTACTCTGATGTGTTTCGTCTCTTCTTATGCTCATGTGTTCTTGTTTTTGTATTTTGAACAGGGAAAGCATTATGGTACCACTTGATTCCATTTCTTCTGGTGTACAATACCTTTGTGTATAGGATGGGTATGTAATCTTCATTTGTCGGTGTCGGAATTGGTCTAGCAAGTTCTACGCAGAGTCGTTTCCAGTGTTGAGTCAAGGAGTGTTTGTCAATTTTCTGTGGTAGGTCTTGTCTTCTTCGGTGTACTTGTAGTGCGGTAACGACCTCCACTGCCATTGCTGTCTCGACTGCGTTACCGGCAGCCTTGAGTCTTTTGTTCTGTGTTTTTCTTCCATTTTGCTGAATAAGTGAGAAGACCTATAATCTATGGGTGCCAGTTTGATCATTTTGCGACCTCGCGCCAAGCATTTTGGGGATCGTACATGAAGTATAGACATATGATGGCTTGTTGTACTCCTTCGTATCTTGTCCGTATCTGGTCTGTTATTGGTGTGACGTGGAGTCCGTAGTCTGCTGTGGACATTATCAACACTTTGCAGATTCTTGTGAGTAGTATCGGCGGTAGTCTATCATTGATGATTCCACTTCTCCTTAATTGTTGCAGGAGACCATGTGCTGTTTGGCAGCGCTTAATTGTCCCATTATCCGTGACGCTGTCATGGTTTATTGTCACCCCAAGATACATTGCTTCTTTAACAATTGTCAATTGTTCCCCTTTAATGATTGCCGGTTCTGTCCGGGAATGTGGGACTTCTAGACCATAACATTTTTTGGATTCCAGGACATACTGTTTTCCTCAGCCCATTTGTCCGATTCATTTAGCATTCTTTGTAAAATACTATGTTCCGTTGCCTGTAGCTTTACATCATCTGCAAACATGATGACTCCACTGTTTATGGTATGGTATGTTTCTGTTGTTCCGATTACCTGATTCGCATATACATCCATGAAGATGTTAAGAAGTGTAGTACTTGGTGGATCACCTTGTGGCACCCCAATTAACACTTGTTTGAACTTTTCAATATCTTCACTAGATTCAATGGCTTGTCTTGTTGTTATATACATAGGCTGAATTATATAGGACACCATTTTAGACAATGTTGGCGGAAGGGTTCGTTGAATAACATTCATGAGCCGATCCAGTGGTACACTGTCGTATGCTTTGCGCAGGTCGAGAATAACCGTATGTTGCATATTCAGTTTTCCAAGGTGTGTGCTTCTTGTGATAGCTGTGTCAGTGCCTACATGTTGTCGGAATTCCAGTTGGGATGGATGGAATACATGTGCCCTACGTATCGCTATGTCGATTGCCTTGTCTATCACTTTCCTCATTTGTGAGTTTATAGTGATAGGTATGTAGTTTGCTGGGTTGGCTGCATCTCCCTTTTTGTGGATGGGGATTAACTTTTCTATACGCCACGGTTGTGGCATGTGAGCAAGTTTTCCACATATTTTCCATACTACCCAAAGTAGCTCAGCTATAAGCCCTGGCTCGATCTTCATGCTTTCCACAAATACCTCATCCAGGCCGACTGATTTACCATTAGGGGCTCGTAGTATTGCATTGCATATGTCAGCTTTGAAGTTAGGTGGCATTTTGAAGGATTGTAGCTGGGGTATGTATCCTTTTCCTTTTTTGGTGGCAACAATTTCCTCGAATTCCGTCATATTGAGGGAGGGTCCATTTAGTACAGCATTCTGTAGGCTCCTTCTCCGTTGTCTGGTCAATCGAGCCAGTTGTGCTATAGCCTCTGATGCTGTCATGTCAGTAAGGTTTCTGAGTTGTTGTTCCTGTTTTTTCTTTCGTAGGTGTGCAACTCCTCGCTTAATGTCCTTGTCAATCTTATAATATACCTTCCAATCTTCGCTGCATCCATGTTTACGTGCTTTTTTATATGCATTGGACCTGTTGCGAACCATCCGTTGCAATTCAGCTGACCACGGTTTTTCACTTGAACCATATTTTCTCATCTTGGTTGTATGCTCCCATGGTTTGGTGAACATATTTGCCATGCTATTAGTTAGCTTGTCAAGGTCTAGCGATGACTTACATTCAGAGAATGATTTGATCATAATGGGTACTAGATTGCGATAGTGTGCTCCGGCTTTTTCTATTATCTTATAATGGTTCAGACGTTGATATCTTGGTACCATAGTAATATTGCTTCGAGAATTGTGTTGAACAAAGCTCTTGACTGTGATTGAGACTGGTCTGTGGTCACTTGTTCCTTCCCAAGGTCCGTTGTCTACTGTTGCATGTGTTGCTGATAGTTTTCTATGGATGGCAATATCAACAACACTTGCGTTGACAATACATTTTCGTGATGGAACAAATGTATCATCTTCAGGTGCATTTATCGTCCATGATGCAGTTGTAGCCCATTTCTTGAACAGTCTTCCGCGATTGTTGGTAGTATCATTCCATGCTGCATCTCTGGCATTGAGGTCACCCATTATAATTGATGGTCCAATGCTATGCTTACGTATATCATTCAAGCATGCAATTTCTGTTGATGATGATGTGGCTGGTAGGATGTACATACCTGTGATGGTTGTACTGCCAATCCTTAGCATGATGTATTGGTATTCTTGCTTTGAGACTTTCCGCAGCACTTAGTATTTGTGCAGTGGTTTGATAATAATCACCACCCCACCGTGTCCTTTCCCATTACGATGTACACTGGACAGTACTGTGTAGCAACAGATATTTGCCAGGAAAACACTATCTGGTGTGATCCATGTCTCTGTTATTATCGCAACATCTATTTGTTTCCCCTGTATCCATGTGTCAATAATCGGTCCTTTACCCTTGATATTCCGCACGTTCCATGTACCGATTTTTAAATCAGTGTGCCGAGTTATTTCGAATGGGTTTCTTCTTCAACTGGAAACATCGTTGTGTCTGGTTGAGTTTGTACCATGTGCTCCTTGTTAGTACCCTCATTTGTCTGGTTGTTTGTAATGTTCTTTCTAACATTTATAGTCGTATCTGGTGTTGCCTGGACTTTTTCTTTGTTTTTTTCACGTCCTACATCAGTGCTGTCACCCTCAATGGCATTGCTGTTGGCGTTTTTTGCCGAACGGTGTTGTCGATTTCAGCAACAATTAATTTTTTGCTGATTGTTGGATTTGTCGTTCTTGCCTGAATGTCAATTGGAATTCTTTCATCTATAGTCATCTTGTTGACAATAAAAATTAGTTTTTCATTTGCGATGTCGAGCTGTTTGGCATACCAAGTTGTTGCTAGATCATTCTTCGATGTTCGGATGCAATATTGCATTCTTCCAATTACCCTGTTTAGATTGTCTTGGTCACGTTTGAGCACGTTGGAGTGTTGCTGTTGCTTGCGAAGTGCATCACCCATGATTTTAAAGCTTTCCATTGTGTCGAGTTGAAGCATCGCTAGGGTTTCTTTGAGACAATCTTTTCTGTTCTGTACGGTTAGGATTTCTAGTATGGAACCTCCTATGAACGACAGCCCAAGCAATTGGGAAGAGGAGATGCTGTGATTCAACGTTCTCCCGACTTGACCTAATGGTATTCGACGGACATTTCGCACGTAGACAGCTGCTACTTTTGACGTTCTCGTCACACGCATGTCTGATGCATAAATTGCTTTCATTAATGCATGGATGCGAGAACGTTGTAAATCTGGCATATTCTCCAGTATTTCTTTGCGTGTAACATCGGCCCATGTCTCCTTAAATTGAGTACTATGGGCCTTTCTTGGTTGGGATAAATTATTTTGTCTGAGGTGCTGTCGCATCGGATGAGGGGGCAATTTAGGATAATTTGCATCCACTTGCGGTGTTGCTGATACTTCCATTGTGGGTAATGGTGCGGTGCTCTTATCTGGCTGCATATCCGACAACGAATATAGCTTAGCCGTCAAAAACCTGTTTTGGTCTATGACTGCTGCATTCTGGCCCATGACCTTAGAAATCTTTGCAGTGAGGTTCGATACTTGTTGGACTAGGCTGTCCCATGATGTTTGGGGGACTGTAATCTGCGGAATCTCAGGATCATTGCTTTCGTAAGAAATGTTAATATCTGGGCGTGAGGGGTGTTCACTGTCCCCCAAGATTATTTCATCATCAAGTCTTTCTGAAGTTTGTCCAATAGTTCTGTCAGTTGTGATTACATTCTTTTTCATGATCACCTTCTGGGTGGTGAGATGAATCTCGTTGATTCTGTGTCAATTTCCATTTGTCCCTGAATCGGCGTCATCTTCACTTTTTGTTTAAGCACAGTAACATGTGAAGTTTCATTCCGAATGGGCTGTGGCACCTTGAGATGAGGTTTGTTAGCTAAAGACTGTTTCCAGTTTTCCCCATTGCCGCTTCTATAATCTTGATGATATTTTGACCACAGTATAACCTATCACATAGATTACATTGTATGGTCTGACGATCTTTCCTACCCTTGGTTAAGACCAGAGTTCCTGTCGACGCACACTTTTTACATCTTAACAATGTTTTAAATTGCTCAGATGGTTGTGCTATCAATGCAGGAATATCTTGCATTTGTGCGGTGCTCTGAGCAATCCATGCTCTGGCCTTTATGAGAGCGCTATGAACAGCTGGACTTGTGAGGCATGCTTCCAACAGGGCTATTACATTTGCTCCTTTGAATGTTTTCGTGCAGTTCTTGCACTTCAAAGCTGGCTCACAAATCGGGTTAAATCTGTAAGTTCCAGCGCCTTTGATGCTTCCATACTTATGGCAGAATTTGCACATAAGGTCTGCAAGTGCGTCTTCATTAATCGTCCAGTTTGACAATGTATCATTTTCCTGAGTTGGCGTGCTCTGTATATTTTGGGTCTCGGTTGCTGCCTCAGTCTGCCTGGTCTGTAGTTGAGTTTCGTTTGTACTGTGTTTTTGTGTATTTTGCTTTGGCAGTGATGGTGCAATTGACTCAGGCTTTTGTTTGTCAATGGGTGCGGGGTGAGCTGTCTTTTTGGGTTTAGGGAGGGTAACATTTGGTTCAATTGTGTCTTCTTCAACTTCCATATGGTCATCGTTGTGTATGGGGAGTGCTGTGGGTAGTACATGCAGTGTTGAGGGATTAGGGGAGACTGGAGGTGGGGTACCGTCGATAGGGATAGTGGGGGGGGGGGGGGAGTTTTCGATAGGGTCAAAGTATGGTCTCTTGGTTATTTCGTTTGTGTTTTTCGTACTTGTAGGGTAGTTCTTTTTACCTGCCGTTTTCGTTAGAAATGCGGCGGCAGTGTTTATGTTCGGGTCCCGTCTGTTTTTAGCTGTTGGGCGACGTCTTGGTCCTTTCCTTGGAGCAACAACGGTCCAATCTTCTTCGTCTTTCTGAGCGTTTGTTTTTTCTGCCGTCTTGTTCGATGTGGGTAGTGAGCTCCCGGGGGACGTAATAAACGTGCTTACTGGAATGCTAATCTTCCTTACAGAGTGTCCAGGTGGACCAGTAAGGGAGATTTTCTTCTTGGAAGTTTTGATAATTTTTGACTTACCTATTGCAGACTTCGTAGTCTGGCCTTTGCTGCTGTCAGTTCCGTGGGCTGTAAATTTGGGGATTGCGTTCCCCTGGTTAGGCGGGCGCGGGGGTGGGAGGCCACCTCCGGCCATGATCGTAAAAAAGAGTAGAAAGTGTCGGATATGTCGCTTAAAAAGTGAGATTCGAACTCACGCCCCGAAAGACTAGTGCCTTAAACTACTGTAGCGCCTTAGACCACTCGGCCACGCTTCCTTGCCGAAGGATTGTTTCGCTGATTCATTAGGAGACTCTCCCTTCCACCCGATATATATATATTTGTTGAAATTCCAAGGATACAGTATGGGCCATGCGCCGGGACTAGTAAACACTTCATTGTTTAAAAATAATTGGCAATAATCAGTTTTATGAATTATCTGCTCTTTGGTCACCGCAACAATTTTATTATTATTTAGCTGCATGAGATAAAAAAAAAAAGTCGAGAAAAATGGAGCTCGCTGACGACGGGGTTCGAACCCGCGCTGGAAATCCCATCAGATATCCTTGATGTATTCAAGTCTGACGCCTTCATTGGATATTGTTAACCACTCGGCCACATCAGCAGTTACGGAAACGTATAACACGTTGCAAACTGTGCAGACAGGACTGATCCTGTTTCTATTTATAGCAGATACAGCATGTACAGCAGTATACAGTGTAATGGGCGGCGCTGGGCGGAAAGGCAGCAAGTGGTCCACTTGGCAGTCTAACAGTAGCGCAAGTGCGTGAGCTGCAGTACTGAAGCGGGTAACTTTGGGTTACATACAGTAAGGTGTGAAATGTGAAGTTACTGAAAGCGGCGGAAACAGTGTTTTCGAGCGGCAACGTTTAATCCATCTCCCGAACAAATTCAGGATATATTCACTTGTCACAAGAGACATGAGGCAGAGAACAAAACGTTTGCTGCCCCAGATGAACGAAATGTTATTTACCGCCCCGGAACGCTTCTTCTTTTCTTCACCTCCGCACCGCACTATGGCGAGTGCCTACATTACTGTGCTAACATTCTTATAGAGCACAGTAATGCCCCAGAGTAGAGATACACCGTAAAATAGTACGTAGGGGCACCCGAATAACATCGGTGGCGGCGGTGCAGTATGTGCAGAAAAGTGACCCCGTTGTTTATCTCGGATGCAATGACCGACCAACCTGACGCTAAAGGAGCCATTCGCTCTCCCGCTGAGAGCATAATGGGGCAATGATGATGATTTATCCGTGTGAGAGCCACTGAGGAAGCATTACTGTTCTCATTGCATTGTGTATTTCAGAATATGAGGGCGGCAAGTTGCATCTTCTGCCAGCTATCTGCTTCTCATCGGCTAGAATACGGATCGCGGAAATATGATCATGTATCTGTATCTGTCACAGGCTATGACTCATTCGCAATTTAACTCATGATATGTTTGTGGCCCTGTTGCGTTAGTCCATTACGTGGACTTGCTTTTCTGTTTAAGCAAGCAGCTGGGCATTTGGAAATATATGGAGTGCTGGAATCTGGAGAGTATCGCGGGCCTGGCGGCCATGTTATAAGTGGTCCTTTTAAGGTTGTACTCAAGGCAGTACGCAGGTGGCACTTGTTGAATATACAGCGGTATGGTAGTGTAGATTGTGGTATTGGAATCCACAGCACAAGGCAGCGGAACGGGCATATCGGGGCTGTAGAAAAGGAATGAGCATTGTGGGTGTGATAGGAGCTGAGCTGCCCCGCGGGTGTGTTCTCATGCAAGGTACAGTACACCGCACACTGGGGCAGGAGCTGGTGGAAGCGATAGTTGTACTGTAGGGTAGCAATGGCACTATTGCTGTTACTATGGCTGTTACTTCCGTATTGCTGTTACTACAGTATTGCTGTTACTACAGTATTGCTGTTACTTCCGTATTGCTGTTACTACAGTATTGCTGTTACTACAGTATTGCTGTTACTACAGTATTGCTGTTACTACAGTATTGCTGTTACTACAGTATGGCTGTTACTGTGAAATCAAGGGTGTGATATAATAAATAAGGATTATTATGGGGGGGAGGGAGGGAGTAGGGGGGCAGCTGCTTACAGTGTTAGGGAAGACCAGAAGCAGGGAAGACTGGAAGCAGGGGGAAGACTGGAAGCAGGAAATGGTGTTCAGCCATTGGGCAGGCGAGAAAGTTTGGCGAAATTGAAAAGATTTTCAAATTTCAACAACATACGTCCGCCCCCAAATCACGGGCCCCCCATGTGTCACCCGTCGACAGCGAGACGGCGGGAGAGGAAGAGGCGGCGTCATTGGAGGAGACACGTCGAAACGCGGTAACATCTCGTCCGCCCGCAATATACCGAAAGCACAAAAATAGTCTTCAACGGTGGCACCCCGCGGGCGCCCCTCTGGAAGCCGTGGCCCTCTGGCAGCCGTGGCCCTCTGGCAGCCGTGGCCCTTACAC
>JAUBNZ010001655.1:0-10819 GCA_032355485.1 Bonnemaisonia californica | reverse complement strand
CCCTCATCGTGTCGGCGTATGCTCGGCAGATATTAAATAAATATGATATGTTTCACAAAAATGTTGTCTTCGCAGTGCCAAGACGTGTCCAACAATTTTTTTAATCAAACCATTTTTCTACATTTTATCTCTTCCCTTCCCCAAGGAATGCAGCCACGTGCCAAGTAATGTCAGTTCTGACAGGGGACTCGCCCTGTCGCCCTGCTGACGCCTCTACCAAAACACACACCATCACAATCCCCAAACTGCTGCCATCTTGTGGAAGCCCACCTTTGCACGTCATCCTAACCGCACCTCTCGCCCGCACCGCACCTCTCGCCCGCACCGCACCTCTCGCCCGCACCGCACCTCTCGCCCGCACCGCTCCTTCCCCGCCGCCAATTCCCACCCCTCCGCCCCTCTCTAACAACCAAAATGGCCAATGTCTCCCTGTCCACATCAGCCATCGGAGCAGAGCTCCTCCCGCCCGTCGCCCAAGGCACCGCCCCCTGGGAGCGAGCAGGCGCCACCGTGGGCGCCCCCAGCGACATTCAATCCAAGGCCAAGGCCGAGAAGTGGGCCCAGGCCGCCATGGCCCTGGAGACGAAGGAGCGTGAGGCCGCGCGTAGGGAGAAGGCCGCCGAGCGTCGACGGAGACGCGCCGAGGCGGAGGCTGAACAGCAGAAAAAGCTCGAGAACAGCGCCCGACGCATGTTCTATGTTGGCTTTTTTGCCCTCCCCTTTGTCTGGCTCGTTAATGTTATGTACTTTCACCAGGAGCATAAGTCGGCGGATGCCAATCCGACTATTAAGAAGTGTAAGTCCTACCTCATGTTTTTAAATATTTCTTTATCTGTCTCCTTCCCTTTCCCTCCTAACATTCAGCTCCTATTTTTGTCATCCTTCCAGATTACAAGAACTCGCGTCTCATGCTAGTCATCTACACAATTGCGTTCGTTGCATGGTTTACAATATTCCAGGTTAAGAAGGACTCGATGCAGGGTCTGAACATTTTGAACTTTTCAGGAAAAAGCCCAGGGGGAATCTAGACCCTCACCAATCCTTCCCTTCTTACCAACACATGAAAGCGCGTCCAGAAAAAGATGTGCAGCTACTACTGACTAGGATAACTTTTCTCATATGTGCTGCGTTCAGAGACTATCGGAACATCTGCAAGCATTGTACCATTATATGAACATATCCACCACTGTTGAAATGTACGCCTCAGTCTCGAAAATTCGTCCATCTTCAAAACCAACTCAAGTTCCAACCAAGAGAACAACGTAACGCAGGCAAATCGCAACTGCCGCCCCTATAGCTGTATTCAGGAAGTTAACGAACTCATTCGACCACTTGCGCTCCTCCTGAATCGATGCGCCTATAAATGATTCCGCTGTAGTTGCAACGAATGCGGCAACTACAACAATTAACACATCGACCCATCCGCTCAGTAGTCCAACTCCCAAACTGTAAACTGCCGCACACAACGACGCCACGGCCCCTGCAATTGTCCCTTCAACACTTATGGCACCTTCAGTCCCCCTTGGTACAAGCTGCAACGTCGTAACAAGATAAGCAGTCTTCCCATACGCTTTTCCAATTTCGCTAGCGGTGGTATCAGAAAGCTTCGTAGCCAGAGAGGCAGTATATGCCACGAGCAACACACTATGTGCCGCCATGTAGAATCTATATGACAAAAAGAATACTCTCAATATGTAAGCGCATACCGCGCAAAAGGCTGCCACTGCAGCGGCGCCCCACAAGTTCTCCGGGCCGCGTGCTCCACCGCGCTTTTCTGCAATTCCCAGTGCCTCCTTCTCTGCTTTTCCAATCTTAGTAGCCAAAGACCCCAACACCAGAAATCCGAAGCATAATGAATACCCTTGCCATGACAATGAAGTCCAGAGCAGAATCCCGAGAAACAGTGCATGGACCAGGCCTGCATTTGTGAGAACATGCTGCTTTACGATACGTGCAGCAATGAACAGAACCCCGTTGATAGCAATGGCCTGGGCAAAGAGGGACGAAAAAACAGCAGGGGTCAACGCCATTACAGGAACAGGGCCCCTTGCTCGCCTCCGAGGCTTAGCAACGTACAGGGGAAGAGCAGTCCCTCTCCGGGGATTAACGACTCGTGCAGAAATGAACCGTACACTCTGCGAGCTACAGGTTGTGCTAAAGGCTGGGCATTTCATGTGCAGAGTTTCTGGGTTTCGAGGCTTTTGGCTAGCCGTCCGTATTAAGATCAGATCACTTACGCCCTTGGGTGTTCACCAAACAACTTTTGGGGGAAATAATAACTAGAACTTCGCAAGTTTGGTTTTCAAGGGGTAGGATTAGGAAGAAAGTTCATGTGCAGGGCATTCGAGCTTTTGAGGTTTAGGGTTTTGCAACTACCTAGGCATTCGAAAGCTGAGATTACTGGTTTTTTTATATGCCGAAGACTGCTCAAATATCCTGCTGAAACTGTATTTCTCAACAGAGGCATTCTTGCATATTATGCGTGAATGCCTCTGTTGAGAAATACATATTTATGTACTGTAGTAGATTCCTAAGAGTCTACCCTGCTTCACGTAGAGGATTGATAGAACAAAAACGTAAATATATTCCACTTGAGCCCTACTTCCAGTCGCTTTCCCCTTGACTCGCAATCCTCACCACACAGAGGCTTCCATTGAGAATCTCAATATAGCCTTAAATAAACTTTCTATACACCGGAGTACTCTAACTGAGCTGCAATAGGATCTCAATTTGAGATCCTATTGCAGCTCTACAGAAACGCCTATTGCAGCTCTAGAATACTCTGGTGTATAGAAAGTTTATTTAAGGCTATACAGAAAAAGGCTCACAAGCAATTTTTTTTGGACAAAAGGGTAGAAACTGTCGCACGTTTGATTGTGCGTCCATTGAGGCTCAGTCTTCTGGCGGAGATATTGACATGCTTGAGGCTTTACCGGAGTGATCTCTCAGTCAAACACTTTTCTGGGGATAAAGACTGAAAATCTTGTCTACTGCCTCGGCAAACATTTCCTCAATTATCAGAAATGTCAACATGTGAAGACTGTATGATATGGAGTATTTGGTAGCCTTCTAGTCATCGAAAAAACGGGCATAGAAAGAGCAGCAAGTCACACGCAGAGCAAAATAATTGGGAGGTGAGCCAGGCCAGGACATGCTTCTAGTGATCTACTCCTCTACAACAATATACACGAAGATATATGTTTATAGGCCTCCATGTATACGACCAATTTTGGAGGGTTAACATGCTGATTTCTCGTGCGGGGTGGTATGTCAAGAGCTCGGAAGGCATTGGTCCCGCCATTCATAATCAATGGAAGTATATGCATTGGACACGTGCAAGTTTCCCAACTTTAGCACATGTCGCTCAGATTGTCCTCACTTAGTCAGGCACTTCTTCACCGTGTCCTGTGCAGATTAACCGATATATGTTAAAGGATGACTATCAGCCCGGTCACACTGCGCATAGCGGCACGCTTAGTGACCTAGGATGTTGCAGCGTCGTCTTGTTCCGCTACAGGCGAATTCTTTGAAGCCAAAAACCGTTCCTTAGCTCGCTGATCTCGAACCCAGGACGGTATACCTTCAAACAAGCTCATGAAGGCAAACCGGGCAATAAGCAGCAAATGTTCGATTACAATCATCCAGAAATATTCCTCGGTCTTATTGATGCCCTTGCCTACCACAGCGTCTGCATATTTCGCAGTTACAGTGATGATACCCAAATTCGTCATGATGGACATTATAGACAGAAATTCAAATGCTCGAATCCAGGCCCCAATATTTAGCGCCCTCTGCGGAGAGGCACGACGTGTCATGTTAACGAGTTTGTACGAATCGGCGTATATTTCAATGAAGTTGTTCACAGCCGCTAGGGCAGCCCCAAGTGGAAATGCGGCAGCAAACAATGAAATCTGAGAAAACTGTCGAACAAGTTCAAAGTAGTCCCCAAACACACCGCCGTACGGCTCCATATCAAGCTGTAATGTTATAGGATCAAGGTCGGAATGCTCAACAAAGCATTCTGATTCATCCAAGTCAGGATTGTTTTCTTTCTTCTTCTTAAGAGCCTCTGCAATTTTTGACTTCCTCTTGCGACTGGCCATGAAAATAGGAATAATTGTCTCCTTAATGTTTCCGATCAAGAGTTCCACTAGCAAGACAGATCTTATGGATGACGCCAAGCGTATATAGTCTTGTCGCACAAACGCAACATACAGGTATGCCATATTCATGTTGAGGAACTGGAACAGGACGAGTTTGAGTACGAGACTGTTCTCGTATTCCGAATGGTATTTGTGATTTTCTTGCTCAGTAAGCTTCTTCGCGACGACACTATAAACAAAATCAAGGAGATTCAGGCATCCGAGGTAAACGACCATAGGCAGGTTTTTCAAAACGATCTGTCGCATAATAAACGGGGAGGACCATTTGTACAAGTGCGCTTTGGTATCCAACCAATTGTCCATAATGTCTTCGAAATCTAAAGCAGCGAGCATTATCTTCGAGGATAAGACCAAGGAAACCAATACGACCGCAGTTGAAAGGCAAAATCGGATAAGTTTAGCCCTCTTGGGAAAAACAACAATCTTTTCACCAGTGATGCGATGGCTAACTTCAATGCCATAGAACTTGTTCCGAAGATCCTCCTTCTTAGTCATAGACATCAACGATTCATCTGCGGAATCGCCCATAATAAGTGAAGTCCACATGTAGACAATCTCAATGTTTCTTCGTTTCCACAAACTTGTGAGCGAAACGCCCCACAGAGCTGCGAAGATACTATAGAAGAATAGGAGCAATGGTTCCCTGGATGCCATGACATTCGATAGGATTGCGGCCGCCAGACCAGCTACGCCATAAGTTATGAGAGCTTTGGTATAGAAAGTCAAGAAGGCGAAATAGAGGGCAACCTTGTCTCCGAAGTAGTCCTGTATCTTTGAAATGCCACCGACGTCGTACAAAGGGGTTGCAAAGGTAAGCTCTTCCAGTATGGCATCTGCGGTTGGGCGATGGTGCAAAGGAAAGACATCCTCGAGGTAGTTTTGGCGCTTGCACCACTCGAGAATGCTCTCGTTTCCAATGACATCATCGAAGTTGGAATCGGGCTTTATCTTGTCCAGGCAGTACTCTAGCAGAAGTATTTGTTCACTCTGGGTGAACAAATCGTTCGGCTCGGGGTTCGCAGTGAAGAGGCTGATATCCTGGGGGCGAAAGGAGCGTATGTGGCCCTCCAAATCTCGCTTGCGAAGGCCGAGTTCTTCGGCGGTGACGAGCATCTCTTTGAAGGGCAAGGACATGATAAGGACATTGTAGTTGCCATCCTCGGTTCTAATGACGGTTGTCTTCACACGACGCTCCTCGACCTTGCGCACGGCGAATCGCAGCAATTCGGTACCCTTGGAGTTGATAAAGGCGGCAGCAACTCTGGCGACAAATGGACCGGATGCATCGAAGGAAATCTGATGAGCGAGAGAGGAAGAAGAAGCTTGCTGCGGCTTGGTAGGCGAGGCTCCGTTGGACAAGGCAGTGGTAGTGGGCGTCGTACGGCGCCGCAAGCCGATAGTGTCAGTCATGGAAGCTCCAGTTTTGGAATGGTGCAAGCCCAAGGCATGCAATTCGCGGGCAGGTGTCGAAGAGGTAATGGGGTATATCGACGGTCGTGTGGAGAGATGCAGAAGTCGGGTAGAAGAAGAGGGGAAGAGCAAAGGTGCTGTGGTGTGCTTCCCGTATCTAGTCGTGTAACGTTACGGTTTGGGTTCAAGCTCGACAGATAGCGGAAAGCACAGTTTTTTGTACATTCTGCTGCCGCATGCTGGGCATGCATTCGAAGGGTATCAAGTACATTTCTGTGCGATGCACTTTCCATGGATTTGGCGGGATGCCATATTTTAGTGGTGGTTTCTGTCAACCTGCTGTGCTATATGTTGACAAAGCGGTGTCAGCATGTCAACGTGTTTTTTTGTGTTTTTTTGTGCTTTTGCTTTTCATAAATTCGAGTAATTCACAGTACATGCGTACGGCCTTTGCTTTTGCTGGCTAGCTGGCTTGGGTATAAAAATTTGATGTCCACGTTTCTTCAGTATAGATACGTGTAGGTCTTGTGATTACATTAAAGTACTGTACTATTCTTCTTTGTGTTTTTTGTTGCAGGTAGTGTCCAGGCCCTGGACTCCTGGGGCACCCCTTTCGGCTGCTGTACGTAGTACACGTTTAAACTGAAGGGGGCCTCTAGACAAAAGCGGTTCTATTTGTTTTGTGCAATAGACAACTTCTTCAGTATTGGAGTTTCATAATAATAAGTCTCATTCAACTAACGGAGTCTGAAGGCAGACGTACACACAGTGGTGGCGAAAAGTATAAGACACCCCGTATTTTTCACACTTTTGTGAGAGATTAAAGCGGAAGTATAAAATAGTACACCGTTACGTATGTGAAATCACGCGCAGAGTAATCTTACACCGGAGGAAACAGAATCGGACTAAACTTTATCTTTAATATTCGGAGAAATAAATGCATTTTCTTGCAGCGAACCAGGTTTCTCTGCTAACCTGACGAGATGGCCCAAGTTTTTTATAGCTAGGTTGCTGGGATACAAAAAGTTCGTTCGGAAAATAGAAAGTTAGGGCCGTTATTAACAGAGGTGGAGCGAAGTAAAAATCGCTTAAAATGGGGAGTACATGGCTTTTTACGCGCTGGGATTGGCTGGACGAGGAAGGAGTTTTATAAACATTCGTAAAGAATTAACCAGCGTCGGAAAACGAAGTTGGGGAATTTCGTTGCCTGAAATTTTTCGATTGTGCCATTTGAAGTGTGCGGCGCCGAGTGAATTCGGTGACAAGAAATAGGAAATAATATTAATTAGAAAAAGAAGCGCTTGTCGTACGAAAAGGCACACCATTAGTGGAAAAGGACAGTCTGTATTTGTATTTTTAGGAGTGCTTACAAAATTTGTGCAGATGTAATGCCAGAAATTGGGATACTGTAAACATGAAAACAGGATTTCGGATGGATTCAGGATGGGGGTTGGGGGTGGGCCGGCCCTGCATAATCGGTGAACCTATGGGTCCGATTTGTAGGTGATGTACAGTCCGTTGCAAAAACATATCCTTTTTACTAGTACTACATAAAATCATGTCCTTTATCTAATGCAAGTTGTCGTAAGTAGTGACTAATTTTAGTAGTCTACTAGTGGCTCCGTTGCGGGCTTCGCCCGCAGAACCTTTGTATAGGAGTTGCATCTTTCATTCTTCCAATCTGTACTACATATTCTGTCCATTCTCTGAACTCGATATCTCCCTTCTCCCTTTCACTTACGCAGATCCCCGAAGTGTTCTTTCCACCTGGCACCGCTGTCGTTCATGGCAACCATCCTCTCCCTGAGCTCCCAACGGTCTCCGTGTCGGTGTCCGCATCCGCGTCCTTGAGATCCCAGCGATCTCCGTGTCGGTGTCGATGTCCGCGTCCGTCTCCCTCTCCATCTTCGTGTCTGTCTCCGTCTCTGTTTTTGTATCTATCCCCGTCTCCGTCTCCGCCTTCCACCTACGCCTTCCAATTTGGTCACTCTATCAGTGTTCTGTCCCCTTCTTCCATCACCGCCTCCGTCATTCACTCTCTCTCCTTCCATCGACCGCAGTCTCCTTCATGAGTTCGAATCCCTCTAATAACGTCTCTTTCTCCGTCTCTATCTCCGCTTAAATCTTCCTTGACTTTCCTCTCCCTCTCAGCCTTCCGACTACGACTCCGTCTCTGCCTCTGCCTCTGCCTTCCATCCAGAATATGTTAGATAGCCTCTATACTTTCCTCCGCCTTCGTTTCGGGCACGCCCCAACATTCGTCTAATAATTCCATGGAACACACGTTATCAGTCTTTTACAATCCTCTCCATCCTCCATTCCCACCTCTATCTCATGACCCTGTATCTGGTAAGGAAAGTTACTTATAGTAGGGAACCCGTGTGCACAATGCGTGCCAACCTTATTCTGTCGTGAACAGCAGCGCAGTGTCTACGAAAACTTACTTACAGTGGCATGTTGACACGTGTATATATTGTCTGTGTGGAACTGAACAACTCAATTTTGACTTGCTTACAGTGTCGGAACTCTTACAGTAGAGGATTACTCTCAGCCAGCGAGCTCGCCTGCCTGCCCGCCTGCGTCGCTGTCTACCGCTCTCCCTGTCTGCCCTTTCCACGGACTTGCACTCAACCCCTCCTTGCCCGCATCGTAGTGTTCCATGGCCATTCCACACCCGTGGGACGGGAGTGACCCATAGCATCACCCCAGCGCCCATTCGTGCGCCGGTAACCAACCAAGCCCGTGTACACCCGTGCCTGCATTCCTACCCGTGCACACCGGTGCCCGTGTCCCCACCGGTGCGCTCGAAGCGCCCGGCGCCCCCGCGTGCCCACACGTGTCCCCATAGCCACTCATGCCCCCTCCTGTGCACTCGTGCCAACCGAGCCACCCTGCCAACGTAGCCACCCGTGCCGGCATGCCCACCCGTGCCAGGGTGCATACCCGTGCACACCCGTGCCCACATGCACACCCGTGCCCACTCGTGCCAACCCTCCCACCACTCCCGAAGGACATGTGGCGCCATCCCCGTCCGCCAGAATGTGCGCCAGAATGACTCGTGTCTGGAGCTGCTGGGGAACACTGGTGCCCACTTGTGCCTCGGTCCCTCCGGTTCTCCCCCAGGTCAGCGCCCTGGTCCAACAGAGGACACGTGGCGGCAGGAGGGAGGGCGGTCGCCTGCGGTCCGCCGCCTGGCCAACGAGCGTGCAACAAAAAAGAAAAAGACTGACTGGCAGCCATTGAGCTTGCGAGTTGGGACGAAATGATTCACAGCCATCCATTTTAGTATAGGGACGACTAGTAGCCCCATCACGGGCTTCGCCCGCTGTATTTTAGAGGGCCATTTGGAATGGGGAAAAGAAATTGGACCGTGGTCCGCATTTTGGCCAATGAGCTGGCGAGTAGCGACGAAATGATTCACAGCCATCCATTTTAGTATAGGGGCGATATCTTGTGGGACAAAAACCACTCCCAAAAAGCTAAGGAGCCAAGTACGTGTCCACGAGGACAACCTCAAACGCGAGCGATGGCCGCATGACAACACAGTTGACAAAGCGCGGCCACGTGGTAGATGTGGGCAACGAGCGAGGGCGCACGAGACTGTAGGTTAGGTTACAGTAACCACTCGACACCCTTCGGGGTTGCATCGGTGCCCCTGTAATGCCACCGGTGCCCAGCCCGGCTCCTGACAGTAATGGCATGCATTAGGCAGCATTACAGTCAGGGCCTTTCCCTCTACTTAATAGCCGGCGGGCCTCACCTGCTGGCCGATCACTAAAAGCACCAAGGACCCACCCTTCCAGCTTAGTCTTTGCTCCACGCCTAGCTTGCCTCCGCGGTCACTCGAGGATCCCACTATTGGGTTTGCACACCCATTCGCGCTTCCACGCCCGTCTCCGTGAAACCTCAGCTAACCCCGCGCGGCGCTGTTTGCCCACGACGCATTCCCCGTACTCGTCACCGATTGACCCAGGAACACCAATCCTTCGCCTGGATCGGTGGACCCGCGGCTCGTGGACCTTACACTCCACTTCCGCGGGCGTGAGTCTCTTCGCTGAGCCTCCACAATCAATCTCATGAACATCCCTATCTCCTTGTTCCCCTCTTTCCCTGCCAGTGTAGTATTTGCAGAAAGTGCCTGGACACCCTCCGGATACTAGTGTCCCTAGTAGCCGGTAGCGGTGGGGCGGTAGATTTTGTACTTCCTTCGATTCCAGGGCTGGGGAGTTCTGGGGGCGAGGGGTATGCGGGAGGTCTCTCGTCGGTGAGCCGGCGATGGGAAGACCCAGGGTTTTTAGCTCTGGCCTCTCTATCCCCTACTTTTCCTGCTGAGGAAAAGTAGGGAGAGATGGTTCTTCCGAGGCACGAACAGCAGTATTCGTGGGCGGAGATTCGGGGAAAACGCAACAGGAACCTGTCGTACCGATCCTCCTTGCGGAACGGTACGCAAGGCGGTGTCCCGGGCAACAGGGCAAGGGAGGAGCGCAGGTCAAGCTAGCACTGTACCAGGTTTGGTACAGCGAGCAATGCAGGGTGGCGCGAGGAGGGCGAGGACCGCGAGCCAGACGTAGCACGGTCCGATAACTAAGCCTGTCAATGCACTTCTGGCAACGGAAGGGTAGTTGGGCAGGCCGCTGCGGATCCCGTTCCACAATCGAGTTGTAAGTTCAAAGGGGGAGGTCTGCGTAGCTCTTTAGTGGTTAGGATAGCTAGTTAGCTAATCCTTAAATACTAGAATTTTACCCCTATACTTACAGTAAAGTAACTAAGCTAAAATGTGCCTATTGTACCGCCCGGTGGCCGGGCACTCACCTGCATAAGTTCTTACAGTGGAGCTCACACCACCGCCCATATGCTACCCCGCGAGGGGTATCCAATGGGTGGCTGGGAAGCGGCGAGCGTCTGTCGGCGGTACTGTAATGAGCAGCTCCCAACATTGCAGCTGCTCATAGGCAGTTGTGGCAGCTGAGGTGCTGCAGGGCGCTGGTCCGGCTGCAATGTACTCGGGGCACCGGGGTGCCCCTTTGGGTACAGTTTATGACTGCTGCCTGGCCCTGCTAGTACACGTGTGCCCGCTGGGGCACACATGGACCCGAGGTAATCCGGTCCTCGGAATTGATCCCCGAGCTGGAGCGAATCCATAAATCTGGACACACGTGTACTAGGAGGGTACACGTGTGACAGAAAAATAAATAATAGTGCGTGCACAGAATGTTGTAAATATTCACCAAAATGTTGTAAATATT
>JAUBNZ010001653.1:0-10821 GCA_032355485.1 Bonnemaisonia californica | reverse complement strand
TTGGTAAATCACGCAAGCTAGGGGGATATCCCGAAAATCGAGGTTTTGCATGTCAAACTCTGTCCGACAGACTCTTAGAACACAATAATTATGAATACGCGTAAACTTCACACACTCACTCTGGCAGGATTATCCCTATCTCTCACTACATCCGCAAATGCAGTGGTTATTTCTTATTGGGATTTCAATGCTGCCTTCGATGTTGGAGACGATGCTATTCAGATCGTCCATACAGCTAGTCAGGGTAACGGAACACTCTACCAGCAACGAGGAGACATTGACGGCAACGGTAAGAAAGGAGTAGCATACTCAGGCAACGGTCTCACTGCATCAGATGGCAAAGCCCTAGGATGGAATGAAGTGGCTAAATCTGGACCGAATGATGCTGAATTTTTCATCTCATTCTTCACTACTGGATTTAAGGATATAGAAATTCGTATGGATCTACTAGGAAATGCAGAGATAGATGGTGGAATCTTCAGCTACGATCTAAAATACGATACAAATCCGATGAATGAGGTCACATTTACCAATGGTGTTAATACTGGGATGATCAAAGAATTTAGTGGATCACAAGTGGGCTTTCAAAATAACGAGGCGCTGGGTAACCCTGCTGCTTTCACAGAATTCAATATTGATATGAGCACCGAAACAGCGATCAATGACCAATCTCTTGTCATCTTGCGCTTTGATGACTGGAGAGAAGATGATGATCTTAGCATCGACAACATAGTGATCACAGGAACAGCCATACCCGTGCCTGAACCTAGCTCTACTGCCCTACTAGGACTCGGCGGGTTAGCGCTCCTTCTTAGAAGAAAGAAGTAGTCCGCAAAAGTCATCGTCTATCGCTTATTTACATGACAAGCTCAGAATCAGATTGAAATTTCTGCGCCTACTCATCAGTATTCCCCCGTGACCTCTAAGCCTACCATCGGTAACAAACTCACCTACTATGCTCTGCTCATCTTCGAGAAGCCTTTTGGGTTCATGCCTACATCGTGGATGTGGCGTATTGGTGCTGGCTTGGGACGTGTGGCTCACAAATTTGCGAAGAAACGCAAAGCCATTGTCCAGGCGAATTTGAGGATCGTTCATCCTGATTTCTCTAACGAGCAAATCGATACTCTGACGAAAGAAGTCTTCCGTAAATCCTTCGCCAACCTAGCGAGTTCCGTTAATACTGGGTTCGTCTCAGACCAGCGAATAGAAAAAATAACCCAGATTTCTGGTCGGGAAAATATTGAAAAGTTAGACTCTGAGAAGGGGTGCGTCATGCTACTTTTCCATATGGGGAACTGGGAGATTCTTGGACGCATTGCACCCTTATTAAAAATAGACAAGCCCTCTGCTTGTATGTTTAGACCGCTCAACAACCCCTTAATCAATGACCACATCACCCGCAGTCGTGAGAAAGGCGGTACGCGGCTATTCGGGAGAAAGCGTGGGCTCATCGAAGCGCATAAATTTGTCAAAACCGGCGGTATATTAGGTATTCTGGGAGATCAGTATGCTAGAACTGCTGGCGTCCAACTCCCTTTATTTGGCAAGGAAACGTCGATTACTCCCCTACCGGTCTTGCTGGCACAGAAGTATGACTGCCCTATCTTACCGATGGTCATTAAGACAGTGGCTCCAGGCAAGTGGGAAGCAGAACTGCTAACTCCTTTCACCATCCCGAAGGAGCTGGATAAAAGAGAAGCTACTAAAATCTTGATCCCTATCTTTGAGAAAGTAATGACGGAGCACTGTACAGATATCTTCTGGCTGCATGACCGATGGAAGCTAAAGCACAGTCTCAATCTATAGACCTAAACGCTCACCTTGATAGCCACTATCCGGCTTATTATTTTTGCACCAATCTATCATTTCGCGTAACCCTTCTTCAAAGCATCTCTCCGCTTTCCAGCCAAGTTCGGTTTTGATTTTCGTAGCGTCAATGGCGTAGCGGGTATCGTGTCCTGGTCGGTCTGTCACGTATTCTATCTGGTCATCACTTAAATTAAGCTCAGCTAGGATCTGCTGCACCACGGCTAGATTTGTCAGTTCAGTATCACCTCCCACATTGTATTTCTCTCCACAGCGACCGTCCTTCCAGATCATCCACAGTGCACGCACATGGTCATCCACATGCAGCCAGTCTCTCACTTGCTGACCATCGCCATAGACTGGTAGTTTCTCGCCTGTCAGAGCTTTATTGATCATCAGCGGGATGAGCTTTTCTGGGAACTGATTCGCTCCGTAGTTGTTAGAGCAATTAGAAATAACCACTGGTAAACCATACGTCCGCCCCCATGCCATGACTAGATGATCAGCCGCTGCCTTTGATGCAGAATAGGGTGATGACGGATCATAGACAGATTCCTCAGAAAACTTACCTTCAGCACCCAGTGAGCCATAGACTTCATCGGTAGAGACATGGAGGAATTTGAATTCAGAAAACTTACCTCTAGAGTTCCAGTATTTCAATGCCGCATCTAACAGAACTTGTGTACCAACTACATTTGTCTGTATAAATCCTGCAGCAGCATCAATAGACCTGTCCACATGGCTCTCAGCTGCAAGATGGATCACACCGTCCGGTTGATACTCGGCGAAAATTTCTCGCATTTTCTCTGCATCACAGATGTCTGCCTGCACGAATTGATAACCAGCATCGAGATCTTCTAGAGTAGACAAGTTCGCGGCATAGGTAAGCTTATCCACATTCACGACCTCTGCCAGCCCTTCTGTGACGAGGTATCTACATAACGCTCCTCCTATGAATCCTGCGCCTCCTGTGATAAGTATTGTCTTCATTTGTTTCTAAAATTTGGATCTATAGTAAGATCTGAGCTCAATCTTACAGCTTAAAACCATAGAATCAACCACAGTATTGAAATGAGTTTTCTTTGCTATTTCATCGAAATTGATATAATAAAGCCATCGTCATGTCAGACAATGAAATAGTAAATCTAGATGAGCAGTACTTTATCGCAGCAGGAGCTTTTTGTAAATGTTATCAGCATCCTACAAGCCTTCAGAAATGCATCAAGGTTCCTACATCGAACAAGAAGGCAAAGAAAAGGCATCAAGCTGATCTGAAATACTATCGAAAACTGCATAAAAAGCAGATTGATCTGAAGTATATTGCTGACTACCTCGGACAATGTGAGACCACATTGGGGACAGGCTATATTTACCAATGTGTCAGAGATCAGAATGGTGATGTATCTCAAACTTTAGAGAACTATTTAAAAAGCCCTGATGCTAAGCCTCAGGAAATTTACCCCCTGCTCCATCACCTCGGTCGATACCTTGTAGAAAATAGAATTCTCATCAGCGATCTTCACGCTAGAAATATTCTTTTGCAAAAGGGCAGCCATGGCGAGGTCACTCCCATCATCGTAGATGGAATCGGAGATCGTGTTGCTATCACTATTCTTAATGTCTTTCCCAAACTGGCTACATCAAAAATCATCCGACGCTGGAACAGATTTTCACGAAAAGAACTCGATTCAAACGCCCTGATCACTTAGCAGTAAGAGCATAGAGGACTCTTCCATTGATAGGGATCTCAGAACTATTTTCATAGGTCAGGGATTCTCCGTTTTGATCTAACCATCTGTCAACATTATCGAGCTTTATCTTGTGATTACCGCTGTTACTCCAGAAGGCTTGAACGATGGTCGGTTTACCTGATAGTTCAACGCTTACACGTATGCGGTATAGTCCTTCAACCCCAGTATAGTCACCATTGTTAAAATCTAGAACCTCTGCCCCATTGAATAGTGTGTTTAGAGTCTTAAAGGCATGGTAAGACGGACGTTTCACCACTGTGTTACCACGGTTATCTACTAGACCATATCCTGGGGCTACGAGCTGATGCCAATAACAGGTTCTGATTTGACCTGAAGCAATCGCTAGTAAATAACCTCTAGCCAAGAAATCTGCCTGATTTTCTTCGTCCACTAATACGTCACCGTAACATGGAGCAAATGGCTCAGCATCTTTTAACGGCCAATTGATTTCCGAGATCCATAGTGCGCCCTTTGCCTTCCAGCTGCACTGCCGCATCAGTTCGATTAAATTGATTTTCTTGAGCAGGTTAAATCCAGCTTGCTTGTTTTCCGGCGCTCCTCGTCTGTCTACGTATAATTGTATGCCGTAGCCATCATAGTTTCCTCTCCTGAAATGAAAGAGACTCTCTAAAAAAGGAGGTAGCTCGAAATCAATCACCGATCCACCAATCAGCTTCATTTCTGGAGTCACTTCACGACATACTGAACGTATATTCTGAAAAAATTTAAAGTAATCTCCAAAGTGATAGAACGCCCATTTTCTTCTATTGTAAGCGCTCCCGACATGAATATATTCTACCTTTCCCTTTAGCCTTGGAAGCAGTGCACGTAATGTATCCTTGAGAGCATTAGCGTCATCTAATACCAGCCTGTTTTGTAGTAGATTCACCGATACTTCACGTCCATCTCCGGAGAGGGCGTCAATATGCTCAATGTAGGCATTATAATTTTCGCTATCTGCCAGAGGGATTCGAACGAGTATCTGCTTCACTCCCAATTCGTCAACCATCTCCTTCACCTGAGATAGAGGCACGATTGTTTTACCCTCACATTCAGTCTCCACGTGAACCGCAAGTCCTATGCATTTATCGATTTTCTTCTTAGCCCAGCTTTTTTTAAACACTAGGATAAGAAAG
This sequence comes from Bonnemaisonia californica, assembly GCA_032355485.1. Taxonomy (NCBI): domain Eukaryota; phylum Rhodophyta; class Florideophyceae; order Bonnemaisoniales; family Bonnemaisoniaceae; genus Bonnemaisonia; species Bonnemaisonia californica. The sequence goes on along the minus strand of JAUBNZ010001653.1, from coordinate 6,125 downwards.
AAAATGGGCAACAAAGGCAGAAGGAAAAGAGTCTTTATAAACTGCCATGATGCTCGCAGATAAATCTTACACTTTAGTTTCTTGTTCCTTAAGACGCGTGGCTGATCTGAGAAATGATCCCATGGGAATAGAGGATGCTCTTTCATTTCTTGGGGAAAATTTTACGCAAGCGATCTTTGTTTCGGAAGTAACGCTGAGTTTTAAGCTCTGACTTTTTAAGCAATACTAGGCATCTACTCAGGTCTACTCTGCTGAGCTTAGCATATTCTTCTAGCATGAGAGTTCTGGTCTCTTCCGAGAAAGGCAAGCGAGACAAACTCTCAATCGCCTTTTCAAGTGAGATATCCTCACACCAAGTGATGCGATTAATATCGACCATAGAGAATACTCGCTCTCCATTATTTTGAGAAATCAACACGTTCTTAGGATTAAAATCCCGGTGTAAGACACCTTTAGAATGTAACAGAACACAAACCGCGGCGAACTCCTGAATGAGATCTGAGTCTGGCTGTGTGCTGTCATTCCAGAGCTCATGTAATGTCTTCACATCAGGTGCGAAGTCACAGATATAATAACTATTCTTCAGTTTCCCTCCTGCCCTGTACTCGAAATAACCTACTGGTGAGGGAGTCAAGAAACCTAAATCCAAGAGCGTTTTCGCATTATCATAGGATTTCTTTGCCTTCGATTTAGTAAATAGCCCATAGCTAAAATTCTGAGGGAAACTAGGAATGCGAAATGCTTTCACTACGCACTCGTCACCTCCAAACATCACTTTTTTAAGGGTATTACGACCAGCCTGCACTACATCATCAGACTTTTCAAATAGCTCTAGTATCGACTCACAATGATGAGAGAAGTTCTCATTATCGGAGGTGAATTCTCCGCTCAGAGCTGGATTAGATTGACTCATCAGATGTTATTAGGAACAGTTTAGTTAGCCTCATAGGGCCCTTATGCGTAGTCTGATTTATTGTGCACTAACAATATCTGATACGCATTGATCAGGATCTTCCAATCATTCTGTAGCATATACTCTACTACCTGTTTCCCCTTACCTCCATTAGGCAAGCGACAGTCATCTATGAGCACTATCGTATTTTTATGAAGTCTATCCTCCACCACCTGGAACTCATCTAAATGATGCTGCTGGCTCAATTTCTGAACCTTCACATCATCACTGTAATCATAGCTATCTAGATAAAGGAAATCTACTTGCTCAGTAAAGTTTTTTAGAAACTCTAATGAATCTGACGTATGAACTTTCACACAATCAGTTAAATTCTGTGCTTCAACTTCATTCTGAGCACCAGCTACAGAATCCTCACTAATATCAACAGAATGTAAAAATGCATTATTACTCTGAGCCCACTTACCAAAAACGATCGTTGCAGCACCATCTGGCTTCGCTCCACGTAATCCAGCTCTGGAAGTCCCTGTCTCAATGAGGACTTTAGCATTAGACTGGGAGAGCAACTCTAAGCATTTAGCAAAGGTAACCCTTCTCTTGCCAAAGTTGATCTCTTTAGGCAAAAGCGGAGTAAGTGGTCTATGCTTTAAAACTCTAACAATCACATAGACGAGAACGGCTAATGCCAGAATTAATAATGTAGGATACATGGACTGAGTTATAGAAATGCCCTTGAAAGTAGTCAAGTACAGATCTACTTACATGCCACTACCCACATATTGTCACTGGTAGGAATTGTATCGAAAAAGTTCATTTGATAAATCTTAAAATCAGCCTGTTTAAGAATGAGCTTCAGGTTATTCGGCGAGAAATAATTCACATGATCAGGGAATCTAAATCCGCACCAATCGTGCTGTCGCAATATTCGATTCCAGCAAGCGAAATTAGGAACTTTAATGATCAATAATCCATCATCGCTAAGCTTTGACTTACAGGCTTCGAGTAGTCCTATTGGGTCTGTTTCGTGTTCTAGAAAAGAATGCATGATAACCACATCTTGAGAGCCTTCCTTCAGCATAGACATGCCTTCTACCGCTGGAGAATGGACAACCTCCCCGCCTAGCTCTCTGAGTTTGGCATTTGCGAGCTTATGTAATTCTACTGAAATTTCTATACCATTCGGGATGACTTTTTTACCCGTTTTAGCCGTGATGCTCTGAGCAATCGAGAATGGGTAATGACCGTCCCCACATCCTACATCGAGGATGTTCAAAGTCTGCTTATCAACAAAATGAGATTCACATAAATCCACTGGTAAGGTGTAAATCTTGGGCAATTTCCTTACCTTTCGTCTAATAAACTTCACCATGGCACTGAGTTTACTATAGACAGGTGCGCTCTTCTCCTTCTCTTCCTTCAACTTAGCGTAAGTCTTCTCCCAAGCATACTCCGTCTCCAATGAAGCATAATCAACCGTATTATCAAGATACACTAGCCCCGTCTCTAAACACTCTAACAACTTCCAGCCATCTCTGCTGTATTTTGAAGCTTTCACAGGCTTTTCTATTCGGTAAATAGGATGCTGCCGATGTTTCATAATGCATTCATTTTCTTCACTCACGAGGTTGATTCTTTCTAAATCAGGCATCTTAATATACAAGATAATTATCACTTAGTGATTGATTAACACCTGCCCCAACCTTATATCTCCATAGTATTCTGATGAGCAAAAACATAAACATCATCGCAAGATCAAATGGCGTAGGACTCGATAGCGATGTCTCACTTCTCACCCAAGCACTGGAGAAGAACGGCCATCAGGTGACTTTCAGCCATTGTCGATCTCGCTCACTCATTCAAAAGTGGTTTGGTAGCAATTCAGACCCTCAATTTGATGCTAATATTTTCTTGGAACGAGTATTCCCAGTCTGGTTTGGAGCGGCTTCGAAGAATATCCTTATTCCGAATCAAGAACGCTTTCCTGAGCGTCATCTAAAGCGGCTGAAAAAGATCGATCACGTATTGTGTAAATCTCATCATGCCCTGGAGATATTTTCTAAACTTGAAGTCGACTCCCGATATATCGGTTTCACCTCAAAGGACATCAATTCAGAGGATATCAAGCCAGACTACGGCACATTCTTCCACCTAGCTGGGCGCTCTACTCTGAAGGGAACAGACACCATTCTAGAGCTATGGGCTAAGCACCCTGAATGGCCCACACTCACCATCGTGCAGCACAAGGATAATGCACCCGAGAATGTGCCTAAAAACGTCCATTTGATCGCTGAATACCTGCCTTATGAAAAACTCATTGAGCTGGCTAATCAGAACGGCATCCATCTTTGTCCATCGCTATCTGAGGGATGGGGGCACTATATCGTAGAAGCCATGAGCTGTGGAGCGATCGTCGTCACTACAGATGCACCTCCTATGAATGAACTCATTACTGATGAGCGTGGTGTGCTTGTCCCCTTTCATAAAACTGAGCCGCGCCACTTGGGGATGAATTTCTTTGTCGACCCAGATATCTTGGAAAAGAAAATTTCAGCTCTACTCAAAGAAGAGGATAAATCTATGATCCGGAAATCCGCACGCGCTCGCCAGTGGTTTCTAGAGAACGACCAGCAGTTCATCGCTAACATCAACAAGGTAATTTCTGAAGTATTATGAATCAAGTAGATCCAGAAACACAGCTTATACTTGGAAATTCTAATAAACGTTTCTCAGGTGTCACATCCACCATGCTGCAGGTTCTCCCTTACCAGAAGCAGTATCTAAAGACAGCTGTCCTCGGTAAGCACCACCTCACAGACGACACAGACTGGCTCACGTTCCGCCAGTTCACAAAGCTCTGCAAAGTTCCTCTACCAGATGGCTCAGCACGTATTTTCCATGCTCGGAGAAATGATGAGATGATCCAGGCACTCATCGCCAAGAAACTCTTCGGGGCTAAAATAAAAATCGTTTTCACCTCCACCGCTCAGCGACATCACTCACGCTTCACACGCTGGCTGATGAGCAAGATGGACGCCATCATCACCACCTGCACCGCGGCTAATTCTTATCTGAAGACTCCCGCACACATCATCATTCCTCACGGTATCGATGTTTCCACTTATTCCCCCGCTCCGTTTACCGAGAAAAATTCAGATCAAATCAAGATCGGCGTGTTTGGCCGGATTCGTCCATCCAAGGGCATCGACCTCCTGATTGACGCTATCCTCCCAGTTCTAAAAACTTACCCCCACGTCACCCTCCAAGTATGCGGAGAAACCACTCCTAAGTTCCAATCCTATCTTGATGAGCAAAAGAAGAAAATTTCTGACGCGAATCTATCAGGTCAGGTGAAATTTCTCGGCAAAGTAGAATTCAGTTCACTTCCCGAGCACTATCGCAACATGGACATCGTCTGTGCGGTCAGCAGGAATGAAGGCTACGGGCTCACTCCTTTAGAAGCTATGGCATCAGGAGTCGCGGTGCTCACTTCAGAAGCAGGTGCATGGAAAGACATTGTGGAAAACGGAGTCCATGGATATTGCGTCCCCACTGGAGACAGTGACGCCATCCGCGAAAAACTAGAACTCATGATTAGTGATCCGCAAAAGCTCACCGAAATGGGTATGGCTGGCAGAAAACACGTGGAGCAGCATTACACCAACGAGAGAGAAGCTAGACAGCTCTGTGATTTTTTCATAACCTTACAGAATTCATGAAAAAAGACTCTCCTACATTACTCCTCATCACTGGTCCCAACGGAGCTGGTAAAACTACCTTTGCGGCAGAAATTCTGACCGTGGAACTCAAAGGCTACCGCTTCCTGAATGCTGATGAAATAGCCAGAGGTCTATCGCCTTTCGATCCACCATCAGTAGCATTTAAAGCTGGGCGACTCCTCATCAACGAAGCTCACGAACTGATCGAAAAGAAAAATAATTTCGCACTAGAGTCCACGATCAGTGGCGTAGGTCACACCCGCATGATCAAGCGAGCTAAAGAACAAGGATACCAAATAGTCCTCCATTTCCTCTGGCTCCCAGCCCCCGAGGAATCCATCAGACGTGTGAAACAACGCGTCAAAAAGGGCGGACACCATGTTCCATCAGAAGACATCCACCGCAGATACCCACGGACATTCTATAACTTGATAGCACACTACTTACCTCTAGCTGATCGCTGGCACTTCTGGAATGCTCATTCCCTGAAATTTAAGCCCTTGGCAGATTATAAAACCCATGCTATACATGACATAGCTAATTATCTAGACACTCAATGATTAAACCCATCTACAAAGAACTGAAACCACTTTCGGAGAAAGATTTAACTGAAGAAGGTCGTATCGCTCTCAAAGCCCAGCATCGTGCTGCACGGAAGCTACGCGCTGAGCACAAGCGTCTTGGTATGCCGCTCATTAGCTGGAAAGATGGCAAAGTCATCGAGATTCAGCCTTAGTTGGTTCAATATTTTTGAACCCAAGATTTTGACGTCTTGTTCGTTTAGGAGTAATTCAGCGGTCTTCTCCACTTAAATAATTCTGGTAGGCTTAATCACTTTTACCCCAATCATTTCACATGAAAAATATGATTATAAGTATCTCCGGGGCTGTTTCTATATGAATTAACGATCTTCACTTACCGTTCGGATTCCTTGACTGCCTAGAGCTTCCTTATCTCCTGATTCCCGCTTAGACAGAATGCTTTCCATATCATCCAATTGATTCTTGTGCAACTTCGCTAACTTTCGCTCGTGCTTGCTGCGGATCCACTTGGTAACATCAATGAACGGTCCAAAGGCATAACCATCAATCGCGTAGATCTGTAAACTCCCGTCTTCCTTCACTTTCACGGAAAGATTATCTGGCCTCGCTTGCACAAGGACCCAATGCTCATGAAGCGCCTTCCAAAACACTTCCAATGCGGCTTCACACGGAGCCGTCATGCCGTGCCTCCAGAGATACTCTTTTAAAGTCAGCGAGATCTGACCGTCAGCATCGGTAATAAGATCCACTTCCAGCACCTGACCTAGATCAGATTCAACATAGCCGTGTGCACGAGCGATGAAGCCCCATGCGGCGTCTCCGACCTTCTTAGCCAGTTGATTTGAAAATTGAAACTCACCCTCATTTTCATCGAAGTAACGTAAGCGTCTTTAAATTGGCCGTCTAGGCAAATTCAGAAATCAGCATAGGCTTCGTGGTCTATGATTAATCTATCTT
>JAUBNZ010001652.1:0-10825 GCA_032355485.1 Bonnemaisonia californica | reverse complement strand
CTGTGGCAGATCTGGATATGGGAGCTCAGGTCCGGCTACATGGCCCCCGGGGCAGTACTGTGCCCCACTGGGCTCAGAACTGTAAGCCGTCCTGGCTCCACGCGCACACGTGTACCCAATGGGGTACACGAGGGAGTGAGGGGAAATCCAGATTCCGGCAGTCCGTACCGGTCTGACCTGTAAGTCCCCGATCCGGGCACACTTGCACTGTAAAGTGCACGTGTGTCCGCGGAAAAAGTAATAAAATATAGCGTACGCTCGGAAATACCCTGCACGAAACAGGAACGTAACCGTCCGGTCGTACTCTTCGCCGTGCACCTCTGAGGTTGCCACGGTGCCGGGCCCAGTAGCCCCAGCCGCATATGGCTGGGTACTACAGTTGGTACTTATGGTTCGGCGATGCTGGGTGCGGTGGCTGGTGCCGCATTAGCGCTGGTTGCCGTGCTCATGTTTTCGTCGAGAGGGTGGATCTTGGCGTTTTGCTACAGATCAAGCCAGTTTTCTCCTGTCTTGCGGTAGTGTCGACGTTTCTCGCAAGAGGGGCGCAGTGAATGTACTGTGGGATCGTGCGAAGGGAGCCTGTGGAGCCCATGACCAGTTGGTGTTCCACTTTACTTCTTGACTCTCTTCCTCTCACGAGAAGTCTCTGTTTCTACTTATGTAATCCATGGGCCCTTTTTTCTTTGGGTGCGCCGTCGTCTTTCGGCGTAAGGGCACTCGTACCGGTGTAATGCGCTGGTATGCAGTGACAAAGAGCAAGTATTGATGTGAAGAAAATTGAATAGAATCAATTATCGTTTGGACAGTATTTGTTCCACATGTGTACAAAACAATACCGCAATGTTTTAGATATATCTACCAGTCGCGGAGCAATAGATTAAAAATATGTGTTATGAAAGGGAGGGCCAGAGCCAATCACCGTACTGCACTTTCACTAGATCCAGGCAGGTGCCTGACGCGGAAATGCCGTCTCCCGTCACTGACATTTTTCGGGAGGCTCGGCTGCTCTGATTGGTCCATGGAACCATCTCTCATCAGTAAAATTTCCCTTTTGCGGAGCATTTGGTGACGCAAAACGTATTCATGGGCTTCACCAACAGCTCATATTGGAATGCTTATATTGGAATGACCCAAATGTTAATAAAAATACTAATCCGGATTGATCCATAATTGCGGTTTTGTGTATTCATAATTTATTAATCCAGATGTTGCTCAGCAACCAACACAACAATGGATACAATTACTTCAACGTGCCGCCATCTACAATTAAGATGCAAGGATGTTAAAGAATACGTTCTACAAGCAATATTTCGGGCTGACCCTTCATAGCTGCACTATCGCAGCTGACAGCCATGCTCAGCACTCACAATTACTGACGGCCCTTTTGGTTGGAATCAGCAGACAATCGAATACGCGCCCCATCAAATCCGTGTGGAAAATCTGCATCGTGGACTATCAGCATGCAATAGCGCACGATATGGCTTGGGAGTCCCAAAGCACGCATTTTCACCATTTATCTGTAGAGTACTATGGGGTGTATAAGTCAAAGGTTCTATCATCGATTTACCATAATGAAGAGATGGAGAAGAAACGTAGTAGATCATCTCTCGAACAACACCCTCGGTTGAATACACTGCGGTAACGGGCCGGGTCGTCTTCACATCTCTCTCTCCTAGGACATTTAATTTCTACAACTCTACCCTACTGCTTCGTTTCACACGTTTTAGCCTTGCCCGATATTTCTTCAATTTGTTAACATCGGTTGCAACCAGGGAACTTCAGACTACATATCGCTATAGTCAGCTGACTCGCCGCGTTGTTTCTTCCGGTCAAAAGGATTCACCTATGTCGAAGCAAAGCTCACCGAGCGCGTCTCCGGCAGAAGCACCCGCTTCTGCTGAGACAGGCCGACGGTTCGAAAAACCCGAGGACATCCATTGGGAGCCTGACGATGGAAACGTCAGGCAGGTCTATATTTGCGGTTGGATGGCCAGTGTAATCGAACAGGACATATGTAATGACTACTTGCAGGACAATTTATGCAGTTTGATGCAACCAAAGACTCTATTCTCTACTGAAGCTCTACACGTACAGAATGCCCCGATGATGTATAATGATATCAGAGACCACATCTTTTACAGGGATGGCCCTGTCAACAAGCGCCGAGGGCTACCGATCAAGAACGCCCTCGTGGAACTGTACATCGACGACCAAACAGTACAGGATACTACCAACCTCGCCTGCGAAGAGGTTGAACTACAAACGCCCTCATGTTGCAGCCCGAAGTCATCGCAAGAAGACGCTCTGGAGCAGGACAATTCCAAAGAAGAACATCAGACCAATCCCAATTCGCCTGAAAAGGGCAGTGAGGATTGGAAATTCCCAGACCGCTCGACCTGAGTTATGCGCCGATACGCCCGCTCATACCTAGACGTTTGCAAGGTGGGGAAAAATCGGAAGGTGATCAAAACGCATGCATACCCGACCTGACGAAGTAGGATGGACGGGACAGGACGAAATTTCCCTCTGGAACTTCAGGGAGGGACCATCCTGATCAACGCAGGAAGTCACAACAAGAAACCCGACAGCAAGCCGCCTCCCCGAAGTACTCTACAAATAGCAAGATGAGCAGATCGAATCCTTGTTTTATGGACAGCTCGGATGAATTCAGCGGGGAGGAAAGAGAAAATTGGGAAGACGTATACTCGACATCCATAAAAATGTGCGGAGCAGTGGGGCATACCAGGAGGGTCCGCTATTTTCAGCATCGAAGATATCCTGTATGGAGAGGCGAAGACATACTTCAAGCAGAAACTCAAGGCCGAAACTGGAGCGTTTCGCTGCTGCGAGGACATCCGGCGGTTTATCAAAGACGCTTTTCATGGACAAGAATCGCAGGAGGCACCCTTGAGCATCTCGATTAGGTCTCTATGTACGAAATGGAAAAATAGAATGGTTCTTTACTACCAGGATTGAGGAGCATACAAGACGATATTGTGAAGAATGTTAACTCGATACCTGCCAACCGCCAGAAAGAAGCCGAGCAGAAGCGATGGCTTAAACGTGCCGTGCGAACGTATCGCTGGGCCCGACCTACGAATTCTCGGTCGCACGAGCTCGACTTTGCACAGATGTACTCCACGTTAAGATCGCAAGCGATCGAAGAGGATAAATTTCGTCGATTGAGGGAGTCAGGAAAGTACCCCAACCCCAATAAGTTTGGAGATAAGTCTCTTGGGAAGTCTGTTTGGTTTTGGGACATGTACGGGCGCCCTAAACCCAACCCTAAGTATAACCTAGCTATGGACGTGAGAGCAATAATAGCGGATTCCTTGGAACCTTCTTCGGGTGTGGAAAAAGGGCTACAGTTGAGCCCATTGTCCATAATACAAGGACAAGAAGCCTGAGTACCGTGCAGACATCCAGAAGGCTCTCAATGCTGTGGATGAGGTCCATACCATTCCAGAGGTCGTGGAGGTAATGACCGAGATACGTGTGCAGTATGGCGAGGGGTGGAAAGAGATATTGTGCCCGCAACCTGAGGACGAAGAGTGGGAATCAGAGGAGGAGATGGCCTTCACTCCAAGGATCGATTCCCTAGAGACAGTCGCAGGAGAAGAAGCACGCAACGGCCAGATGCCCGGAACATCCGACATCAGATGTACCGATGATGATTCCTCTTTTATTATAAAATTTCGCCACCCAGATGTGCAATGTGCCAGCAGTGCTACTGCTGATAGCACACGTGTACTAAATATCGGCCACACACCTTTCAAAGCTCATACCTCTCCTCAATCAGATATTGATACTATTGACCAGGCACATCTCCCAGGTCATACCGCTGTCCAATGAGATTATGGAAATTAATGAGATTTATATCTGCAGAGTATCGAATGTATCTCTAAATCTCGAGTCGACGGTAACGGGTGGACGCAACAATAATGGTTCCAGTCTGAAGACAGACCCGTACGAAGAGCTCATTGACCCAGAGGGCGCGGCTGTACTTTCTGTATACGTGGCCACCAGCCATAGCAGCGCGCCACCTTTCGAGGGCGTATGTCTCGACACGGGCGTGTGGACCCCCTGTGTGCGGACTAGAGAAATCCCGAGACTCGCCAATTTTGCAGGTTTCACCCGGTGCCTAAACGTGTCTCCGCGTGTATTCAGGTTTGGATCAGTGTGCTCTCGGAGTATAGGCGAGGTCGTTGTGCACATCCCTACCACTATTTTTTCGAATTCATTGTCGAAGTTGTTAAGCCTAAAATGCCTCTACTTATCGTGCTGAGGGCATTGGATAAGAATAATTTATTTTTCAACAATCTGCGCAATCTAGTGGTTCACGACAAGGCGGAGTGGGGCGTTGACCTAACCCGCAAGAACGGGCATGTGTACTTTCAGTGGAACGGGTACATTATGTTCACTTTATCCGAACTCAAGCAAATGTAATATGGATTTTATCACCCCGCCAATGACAAGTTATACAACCTCATCAAGAATTCCAACCCCAAACACGCAACGTCCGCGGCGAAGGAGCTCCTGGAGCAACAATCTCTAAGCATTTCAACTACTGTCAGAATCATGCAACGCGTCTGTTTACCTCTTCTGCACCCATACCGGATGGTATAACGTTTTACCGTAAAGTAATTTTCGATTTCATATGGATTTTCGAGAAGCATGTCCTTCATGTGGTCGATGCTGATACGCATTACTCCGAGGCTAGATTTCTAAAAGGTGAATCTACAAAGTACGTCCGGGAGTCATTCATGAATTGCTGGGTTTCAGGGTACGTCTGTTTTCTCGATATCCTCAAGGCGGACCACGGCTCGGTATTTACGTCAAAGGACTGAAGTAAGTTGTCCTCCTTAAAAGAGATTGCAGTAGAGATCTCCCCAGTGGATAGTACCAACTCTACGACCGACGGGGAGAGGTACCATGATCCCCTGCGCAAAATATTTCTAAAGATACTACATGAACTTCCGGGCATGACCAAAGAGACTGTTCTAGCTATCGCAACTAAGGCAATGAATGACACATGTGGTCCCGAGGGGCTTGTGCCTAGCCTTCGTGTTTATGGCGTGACTGTGGTACTTCGTCCCCTCACATAGTAGCCGCAGCGGCTACTGTGACTGTCCCCAACGCCTTCTCCAATAACTGAGCCACTCGGGCTTAGCATGAGGTTAGTAGTCTGGCGGAACCCCATGAGGCCTGTTAAGCCCTCGAATGCCGCGCAATTCCATCGAGGCCGGCAGAACCAGAACAGAGGGCTCTGCTACACGGAAGCGGGAGAAGTGGCAACGAGGGGGGAGGGCACGTCAACTATGGGCTTCCGGAGCTCCTCTCACGAGACCCTTGAGTCGCCAAGCATTTCATACATGGACAGCCCAGGGGGATACACATCTCCCTACCCTTGCCATTCACGTGGCCCCAACACTAGGATACGTAGCTGACAGTGGGGAGTAACCACCACGTGTGCCACTCGCTGGGACCGACATGTCCGCCCAGGTGGACCTCACAGCACTGACAGGTCCTCCACGGCTTGGCAGTCCTACAGTCTATCATTGACTCGGCAGCCTGCCATACAGTGCCCCCATTGTCCCGAGCAATGTGCTCGCGCGCACTGTAAGGTCCCGACCATCAACCGAATAATTGGGCCAAATTTAAGTCCTTTATCAATAAATAATGCAGGGTAGCCATTACGGCTACCCCAGTCAATAGAGGGTCGACTAGCTATAATACCTACCTCGAATGATTCTCTAAACTCGACTGGGACCACGAGTCCTCCCCCCAAGATCGTCATTCTTGGTTGGAACGATCTTCGAACGCCCTTCTCGATTGCCCTCGGCGGAATCGGTCGTGGGTTAGTATAAGAGTGTCCTACGAATCGCCCCCCTTTTCCCTCAACGTTCCGACCATCTCCTATCCATCTCTCCAAGCCCCCATCATTGGACCCCTCGCGAGGTACAATGCGCCATCTTCTCTCCCTGTCCTCACTGTTGCAACTTCCGGCAACGAACATTTTGTGGAGTCGGCCCTCTCGCCTCCGACCACATGGTAGCCCCCTCACGGCGGCTCCGGCTCGACACCCCCACCTTAGCTCCCTTACAACGAGCTACAGTCCCACAGGTAGGCCTCATCTCTCCGTTAGGAAGATTGGATTTCCCGCACCTTGGTGCCCTGCGGCGCTACTGGAGAAGCAAGTGACACCGTGTCCTGAGTCCGCAGACCCCGTGCTCTGTAGACACTACAGTTACAATTCGACTACCAGGCGCAATGTCGTAGATTCCAGGCCAAGAGACAAGGATGGGGGATGAAGACTGCAAGGAGAGAAATGGAATCATTCAAAACAAGTCTCAGAATGAGACCCGTGCTCAAGAAGCATTCACAGGCTGCAGATTACGCAGTACTAAACGAAGGATACCCTGTCTTCATCTGGAGGAAGACAGGAGATAAACACGCCACGAAATGGAATGGACCGTACGAGGTAAGTAAAATAGGAGGTAAGATAATTACAATTAGTGATGATAACGGGAAACCTGGAGATTTTAACTCAGCGGCTGTGAAGCCGTACAACATGGATGATGAAGACTTGAAGAAGATCTGGAGCGGTATGCCCGCCGATAGGGGTATAGATCAGCCTTCTGAGGCTGAGTCATCCGACGAATATATAGGGCTGAATTCTGATGATGCGGACAACGCGAACGATCCTGACTACGTGTGTAATCCTACAGAAGAAGAAATGTGCTTTGTTCACGATTCCGGTACAGAAACGTTTGTGTTACTTACGGATGTGCTACTGATCGGCGATTTCAGAGGCAGAAGCGAACGGTTCGAAGCCGCTTGGGCCAAAGAAGTAATTGGACTCGTGTCTATGGGCACCTGGGAAGTCGTCAACAACAAAGACATTCCACCCGGGGCCAACATCTTGGGATGAAGATTCGAATTTTCCATAAAGGACGCCGGGATCGGACAGGAGATGACTAAAGCCCGTCTTGTTGCACAGGGGCACACGGATCGGGATAAATTCAACTTGGTCCACAATTCGACCACCCTCCACCAGGGATCAAATCGCATAATCGCCTCTACAGCAGCAATGCTCGGATTTAAGGTATGGGCTCATGGTATCACTCAAACGAACCTCCAGTCAGATTCTCTACTGCAGCATGATATATTCCTTTGGCCTCCGTCTGAGAAAAAGATGCCAAATGGGCAACTCCTCAAGCTGATTAAGCCTCTCTATGGCCTGTCTGATATTGGGGACTATTGGGGATGCACGAACAGCAGGCATCATCAAGTCGACCAAGGAATGCGTCATACAAACGGGGAATTAAGATTATTCTATCGAAGAAACAATGGGGAGCTACACGGTGGCTCGAGAATAGTGGTCGATGTTACACTGCAGTACTGGAGCCCATAGTTCTTCGAACGTGACAAAAAGGACGATGAGCAGATTAAATAGCCCCGAAATAGTTCTGGAAGAGGTGAAGTTCGCAGGGGTCCAAGTAGGCAGTGACGATAGAGCTTTCGTATTGTCTCAATCTGAGTCCGCAGAAACACGTGGAGCTTCTGAAGGATGATGCATTTAAAACTTTCCGTTCTATGCACGCAACTCTAACCTGGATGTTTAATACCAGGCCAGACATCAGTTCTGCAGTAGCAATGCTTGCAAAAATGGCCGAAGGGATATATAGTGCGGAAACAATTCTAGCCGCGAATATGGTTGTCCACCACATTTGGTAGTCTCCCAATATTGGTTTGCACATTCTATCATTGGACATGGACGCAGCAGTATTAGATGAATACGCCGACTCCCCGCTGGCAAACAATCCCGATCTCTCCTTCCAGATTGGTAACATGATCGCCTTGCGCGACATGAACGGCAACGCCAATATTCTAGAATACTCTAGCAGGAAGTGCCTAAGGGTGACGCCCTCTTCACTAGCTGGTGAGGTGATAGCTTTCTAAGCTGCGTTCGATGCCTCATTTATTCTCAAGCATGAACTCGAGATGATATATCGTAAGCCCGTGCCTATCTTCATGATGACCGATAGCAGATTGTTTTATTTACAGAAAGAGCCTTGGCTCCCTCCGGATACTAGTGTCCCTAGTAGCCGGTAGCGGTGAGGCAGGGGAGCAAAGTATTTCCTATCGCCTCCGGGCTGGGAAGTACAGACGCTGCTACTCATCACGCTGGCTCGCCCGCGGGGGTGAGACAGGCTGTTCGAGGTGGATTACCCACTCAACCACGGCCGGCAACGGTCGTGGGGAAGGGATCCTTGGAGCGCTTCTAGTGAGCTGTCCACCGGCCTGCCTGTCCCCAGGTGGATGGGTAGGTCAGCTAGGGTTTCGTGAGGCTCGGCCACTGATGTGGTTGTGCCGGGGACAAATGGGGGGTATACGACGGATGAAAGGTAACGGCGCACCACGTGTGGTGCGTCGTGCGGATACTACATTGTGGGCGGTCGTGGGCAGTGATTTTGACGTATATCCACGCTGATGCTAACTGAGCCGACGCCTTCCTTTTTTCGGGAAGGCAGTCGAGAACGGCGCGAGGCGTGTTTTCCCGCAAGTTGAGTTGTAAGGTCAAAGGGGAGGTCTTCGCTGCCTCTTTAGTTGTAGGATATCTATTAGCTAATCAATTAAATACGATTATACATCCCTTTGCTTACAATGCTAAATAAATACATAGTTTACCCCTATAGTACCGCCTCGGATGGTGTGGCTACGCAATCTGTATACGTGGCTTACAGAGAGAAGCACGCACCACCCTCCACCGCTGCCCTGTAATGGGTGGCAGATAATTGGCTACGCGGGCCGCCCCGCGAGTGGTCGGCTGGCAGTACAGTAATGGGCGCCGCTGACGATGGCGGTCGCTCATTGGTACGCATGGCAGATGAAGTTGTGAGGGCTCAGGTCCGGCTGCACTGGTCCTCGGGCACTAATGTGCCCTTTTGGGCTCAGCAATGTAAGCCGTCCTGGCCCCAGGCGCACACGTGTACCCAACGGGGTACCCGTGGGTGCGGAGGAATCCAGATTCCGGCAGTCCGTACCCATCCGGCCTGTAGGTCCCCATCCCGGGCACGCGTGCACTGTCAAGTGCATGGGTGTCCGTGGAAAAAATGAATAAATATACCGCCCGTTCAGAAACGCACTGCTCGCGGGGTACGTGACTTCTGCGTCGTACGCCAGCGTCGTGCGCCCCTGAATCTTCCCCGCCACGGGGCCCAGTAACCCCAGCCGGGTATAGATTGGTATTACACGGCCCCCTCATCAGATGTGAGCGTCCCGCTCTTAGGCGGAGGCAGTGGACATGGGCATGCAGACCACTTGGGGGCCTGCGTGGCACATGCGCGACGCCAATATGTAGTGACAGTTGCTTCTGCCTCGCACTGATTCGAGGCGAGGCATTCCCATTCCCTACAGACGGTTGTACATGTATCCTTCGCGCGTAGTTTGACTTCCATTTTTCATCCCGTAGCTCGACCTTCCGACTTCAAACATCTTCCGCGCGTACCTCTCTCGAACGCATCTCCCTTTCCACGCTTACCCAGACTTTCACCCGTTTGTACATCCTCGCGCTTCTTACCGGCTCTCAGTAGAATGCCATCCTGTCCAATTCTTGCGAACCAGAAATCCCTGGCAGCCGATGCCACTGACACTTCTGGTGCGATCCCAGCTGTGTGACTGTGCAGCAGCCCCTACTAGAGCAGCTTCCCTGTCCGCAGCGGCGGTCCTTGCCAACTCTCCCCCATCGGTGGTGAGGGAGAGGCGGCCGCCGGCAAAACTATCGATCTAAAGGTTTCGTCGCCTCCACCGGAGTCATTGTCAGGAGGACCGGCCGCTCGCGCAGTCGATATCTCCGACGTGATGATGGCTATTTCCCCCGCCATCGGGGCGCGGGCTCCCGATGAGTGTTTCTACTGCATCCCAACGGGGAGGCGGTGCGACTGCTCCTTCCTCTATCATGCCGAGGACGGGGAATATGTCGAGCGCATGCAAGTATTGCCCTTTAACGTGCACTTCAGGGGCACGCCAAAGGAGCTAATACCACTCGTGAAGTGTCAGTACTTCGTCTACCCCCTGACCGTTGATCTTTTCCGCGGGGGAAGAAAGAAGTAATGTAATCGCGAGCCCTCTCCCGTTCTTTTCGTCGCCTCATCTGGGGAGAGGAACAACGTGGGTATGCGGAGCAGGGCAAGCGTAACGCGCGCGCCGCGAGCGAAATACTGGTACCATTGGAGGAGTTCGCTGCCCTGCCATCCTTTTGCTTAGGGTCAGCGCCTCCTCCGGATAATCTGCTTTTCCCTGACCTACTGGCCTCGCTTTACTTTGCAAGGACGGCCGGCAGGGATTCAGCGAACGCACTTATGAGGCAGGAGTTCCACTCCCTACTGAACCAGGAGGGAGGGTTAGTAATGGGGATGGCGCTCCATCGGGAGTGTCATCTCCATCGCAGCGCCCCCTTCATCCCGCAGTCCTGTGGGGAGCAAATATTGCAGTGCTTCTAGGACCTTGACCCGCTAGTTCCCAATCCAGACTTTCCGCTTTGGGAAAGCCTGTACTGGGGCGCAGTCCGGGAGGTCGTTATCACAGCAGTGGCAGACACAAGTTCCGAGTATAACTCGTACGTGCACCCCACTACTCTCAATTGCTGTCCCTTGTACATGGTGCCCGGTTTGCTTTTGTATTGCCGGATGGCCGCGTGCCGGACCCACGGGAGCTTTTAATCCAGCGAGGCTCCGGTCGCGGCGGGACCTCAGTAGCTAGAGGGCCAGGGGTGGGAGCGAGCAACAGGGCTCTGGCCTTCCTCATTGGGGGAGGTCGGCCA
>JAUBNZ010001651.1:0-10831 GCA_032355485.1 Bonnemaisonia californica | reverse complement strand
AGAGTTCGAGTACGACGGCGCTAGTGATACACAGCTCTTTCTCACCGTCTTCGGCCGCGAGCGTACCGGCCTGCTCGCCGACCTTACCGACTATCTTCAGTCCACCTCTCTCAACGTCCGCCAGGCAAGCATCCATACCTTGCCCAATGGCGCCATTATGGACCAGTTTGCTCTTTCCGACCCGAATCATGTTCTTCGCGACGACGAAACCCTAAAGCAGATCCACGATACCCTTGTTCAGATGATCGATACTGATGGCGAGAAGGTCTCCCGCCGCAGGCCCCCTCCCACTGTACCCGTCGAGCTCCCCCTCACCCAGTCTCATTCCAAAGACTCCCTCTACAACTACGCCCTTCTCTCTCACCGCGTCCCCATCTCCCTGCTCCCGCCCCGGGCACTCCAGCGTCGCCACGTCATGAAGCGCTTTTCCTCTAATCTTGCCCTCACCGAACTCCACGAGGAGCAGCGCATGGAGACCGAGAAGGAACGCCGGAAAAGCGAGGTCGTCACCGCAAGTTTTGTTGAGGACGCAATCTCCTCCCTCATAGACGGTGAGCATCTCTATCACTATTCTACGGACACTCGCTACCGATATCGCTTCCATCTCTCTGAGGACAGGACCCATCTCTGTTGGGGCGAGGCCGATGGAGTCCGCCTTTCCCGCTTTGCAGGCGTACTTTTCGGACCCAAGTCTACCGTCTTCCAGGATCTCGGCCCGCGTCTCGTCGACCCCGAATGGCTCTGCTTCTCCCTCGTAGTCAACCCCATAAGAACCCCCTTGTCACCCAACAACACCTACCGCCACCAAACCATTGACCTTGTCTGCGTCTCCGTCGATCAGCTAAACCGCTGGTTACTAGCACTGCAATCACTTTGTTCCCCAGATGCTTATCAATCCATGCAGAGACTTACCCTCGATGACATTACCAAGATGAGATTCATATATAAGATGCGCTCCCATGCCCATGCACGTGGCCTCACCGTTCGCAAGTACTTCCTCAAGCGCGTACGAGCTGCCGGGGAACGCCGAATGTCCATTGATGCTGACCGCCAGCATTCGGATGAGGTGGAGTTGCTGGAGGCAGAATTGGCACGCTTGCAAAAGAAACTCATCGATTTCGCAAGGCGAGAGACTCTCCTCAATACCTCGCTTCGTGACTTTCAGCACTCCTGGGAAATCGATGCAGCTGCTGTTGAATTACTCCATCCAATAGGGCAGGGGGCGTTCTCAGAAATGTGGAAGGGGATATGGCGCTCGACTCCTGTAGCAGTGAAGAAACTAACCACGAGGAGTGTGGCTGAACCGCCGATTCCTCCGAAGCCCAAGTCCAAGCAAAGCCAGACTCTGTCAAAGATGGGCATGGGGCAGCCTCGGCCCGAGATGGCAGCTATAGCGGCTGCAACAGAAGTACCATTGGAAAGGATACAGCGACTTGAGAGAACTGACATGTCACCAGAGGACCGACGCATGCTTCATGATTTCCGCCTTGAAGTGACGATGCTCAACAAGTTGCGGCATCCGAATATCGTCCTCTTCCTTGGCGCATGTACTGCTTTGCCAAATTTATGCATTCTGACCGAGTTTTGCCATGGTGGAAGCTTGTTCACCGCATTGCGGAAGCGATCGTGGAGAACGAGCTTGTCGCTTCAAGACCTTCGAAAAGTTGCGCGGCACATGGCGCGAGGCATGAGGTATTTACATGCATGTCACATCATTCACCGCGATCTCAAATCTCAGAACATGCTGCTTGATCGGCCAGTGGAGGAAGGGTGGCCAGTGATTAAAGTTGCAGACTTTGGGTTAAGTCGCAACTTCCGTGGAATTGGGACCGTGTCGGGGTCAGTAGCTGGGATCATGACTAGTGAAACTGGCACGTACCGTTGGATGGCTCCAGAAATGATTCGACATGAACCTTACAATGAAAAGGTTGACGTGTACTCGTACGGAGTAGTGCTTTGGGAACTGTTTTCATGCGAGGTTCCATTTGCAGGGATGACGCCCATCCAAGCTGCGTTTGCGGTGGCTGACAAGCATTTGCGACCAAAGTGCGAATCTGCGTATGCGAAGGACGTGAAAATCCCAGATTCATGGCTGGCGCTCATCTCTCAATGCTGGCATCCGAAGGCACGCGAACGACCGAGCTTTGACGAGGTGTTGACCATACTGAGCGAGATGGACGATATTGGGGAGAATGAAATCCCAAAGTCGCTACTGGAGGTTGCCCGACGGAAGAATCGTCCAAGAACTGGAAACCGGAATTCTCGTTTTGCGAATTCGAATTCGGCTATACCACCGCTAGACCCTCTGTCGTATAATGATACTGGCAGTGAGCATGGAGTACTTGAGAGTATGGTAGCAGACTTGAAATTGGACCAGGAACATGACGAGGGACCTGCCAAGTCTCAGGTAGCACATACCGGACTGGAGCACTCCGGGAGCGCTCCTAATCTTCGCAAAATTTCCTAGAGATCTTATCAGGTCGTGTGTATAAACTAACAGCATGTGTAATGCGAATAGAATGTTGAAGAGCATGCCTTGCGAGCCTTAGCAGATGATCTAGAAAAGAGAAATGCATGCGGCTCGGGAGAGGGGCTGTTCTAACTCAATAGTTGAGATGGGTGACCTGTTGAAACGGGGTTAGCCTCGGACAGGGAGTGCTGCATCAGTGCAATCTTACTCGAGAGGTAATATTGTCCGTTCCGAGGGCTCTACTATCTACTGAGGTCGTTCTGCGAATGTGTTGAGTGTTGAGGTAAAGGTGCCTGCACAGTAATTAAACGCATCTACTCCGGGAGGTCACTCCAGTATAACAGACATCCTACTTGAAAGAATCGCTCTTGCTTCTAATATGGATACGGGACCGCTCTACATTAAAAGGCTCTATGTTCAAAAAGAAGCTCTTGTGGTTCAATTAAACCCCAAAGGCCTTCTGGTATAGCCCTACGCTAGAGATCCCGCCATCTACGTATTGAAGTAGAGACTCCAGACTTGTAACTTTCTATCCAGTTGTGTATTCATCACCAACTATCCGTTGGATCTAGAAATTTCACGAACCTACTTAGCATGGCACTTACAGTTGATGATTGATTGATCCATCAATCATGGTTGATCTCCGTTGCAATATCAGCCTTGAGGGGGTACCCAGTAACTGCTATGTTTTGTGTTCAAACAAACAAAGTAGGCTTCTGGGTCTTTTTCACTATTCCGAGCGTCTCTACCTTCACATAAATCTTCAGTCGAAATGCTACCTAGTCACCCATGTGGGTGACTCATTCAACACCGGGACGGTATTTACTAGAATCTACCCCTGTAGATATGTTAGCCTCGGTAGCCCTGGTGTATCGAAACAACTCCGGTGGAGAAATGCATGGAATGTTACATCACCACACCACCATGCCCAGCGAGAATCGCCTACTACTGATGTCACAGGTGGCAGGACACTATCCACACAGAAAACAAGCCGCCTAAACGCTACGCTAACGGTCAGTTCAACAATTAACCCCAGCTGGAAACTCCCATCGCCACCATTATATACACGCCTACTCAGCTATGAATGCTCCCTGCACTGCCCAACAGCCCACGTCCAAGTCCATACACAAACCGCACTGGTGCAAGCAAAGCATGCGCAGCGACGGGCGGAATAGCGACAGTATACGTAGTGCTTATCACGCCATCCACCACAATATCCCCCTGCATTGTCTGCGGGTTATACAAGCCAACATCGTGCACCCTTTCAACCCGCACGACCTGCATCTCCGCGCCATCCCCCGCGCGCACGACATCCCCCGGCCGAACGGATGCTGCCGGTACGGGTGCTCCATTTGCGTACACGTAATGGCCTGCGGTTAGTGTGAGTGCCAGCGCATCCGTGGAGATCCTCACGTAATTACCCACTGCCTTTGCGTCGCGATGCGTCCAGGCGAATATGTCGGAGTAGACGTCCGGCGCCACGAGGACGCTATCTCCTGTTTGCAACTGGTCCATCCGGATGTTCATGCCTGTTTCTAGCATGACTGTTGCGGAGCCCGGGTAGCATTCCGTCAGACTGTCTATCACGCTTTCGTTCTCCTTTTCACTCTCGCTAATTGCGCGTGTAAACACGCAATCAAGCCCTTGTGTAATATACGCAGTGTCCTTGCGTAGTGTGATTGTATCATTCGACGAGCCGAAAGCGCCAGTAGCCTCCGTACCAAGAATATCCTCCAGGTCGACAGTAATGTCCTTCGAAGGGCTGACAAAGTTCAGATCGTCGCCACGGGCGATGGTATCATTGTTCGCGCAGACAAGTGGTTCGTTGAAAGATCCGCGCAGAAAGTTACCAATGTCCGTCCGAGAGAGGAAGAATGTCGCAAGCGCGTCACCTTCCGTAGGACTGGCGAGAGCTAGGGTCCCTCCTGTGCAGTTTGCTCCTTCTACGGTGATTGAGGACGCCGGGAGCGAGGTACCGTCGCTTTTGAAATTTATGAAGCTCGAACATGAAGGCTTGCCTAGGAATAGTGTGTAGTTTCCTGCAACGTTTGAGGACACGAAGGTCCCCGCTGCTACGTGCAGCGCGGCGAGGAGTAGTACGGCGGTTCGCATGATGGTGCGCGTACGGTGGGAGGAGAGAGAGGAGTGCGGAGAGGTAGATGAATTCGCAGGGGGAGAAGAGCGTGGAGAGGGAGACAAGTGGGGCGAGAAATGGATGCCGGCGTGTGAACGAATGGAAGTAATGTAGATAGGAGTGCTCCGGGCTGCCGACTTGGGCTTTTATGCTTTTGGTGTGTGGATGTGGTGTGTGGATGTGGTGTGTGGATGTGGTGTCAGGGTCTGGAGTCTGGAGTCCAAAACCATAGAAAGTGTGATTGGATTTGGTGGTGTGGTCGGGTACGGGAGATGGCGGCTGGCGCATGGGTGTATGCCTGTCTAAAGTTTACATTATTGAAGATGCCGTTGAAGCAGCGGGTGATTGCAGACGGCTGTAGCGTTGCATCGCATGCGTCACAGCTAGGATCGCCCGGTCACAGCTAGGATCGCCCGGTCACAGCAGCGTCAATCGTCCATCGCTGATTGAGGCGGAGTCAGGCTACCCATTGCTGGTTCCATACACAAGTGCAAAATGCTGCGCAAAAAGGAGGGAAACATGACTGTGGCGGGAATAATGTGAGTTTGGCGAGTTTGGCACTGTAAAGGTTGAAATTTTGAGGAGGCGAAAGAACAAGGGATCCCTGAAAGGCAAGATAGTGTACGTACCATACACTCATCACCGCACGGCGGTGGAAACGTGGACGTTTAATATTGTTATTTCAACTGCCCATACAGGTACCTGCGAAGGTATGTACGCAGCAGTGTCCACAGCAGTGTCCACAGCAGTATGCACAGCAGTGTACACAGCAGTGTACATAGCAGTGTACATAGCAGTGTACATAGCAGTGTACACTGCAGTGTACACTGCAGTGTATACAGCAATGTCATCTGTATGACATACACCGCAACATTTGGGAATCGTGTGCGGCTCCATTTGACACATGATTAAAGGTTTTTACATGCCCGAGGCTTCGCAGCAAGCCAAGTGTGCTTTAAACAAACTGTCACCACGCAAGCCTTTTTTTTGCAAATACTGTATGAGGGTCTCTCATATCGACTGCTGTCTTCTGACCAAGTGGGGCGAGTGCATGCAGGAACGTATGGGACTGCGGAACGGACTGTGTGGCCCGTAGGGAGCCTGCGAGGAAGCACTTCATCCCATTGCGTCCTCTGCCAAAGACCCTGGAAAAGTTTTCAATAAATAGCCTTCTCACACGTGGTCATCACCAGCCGCATCTGTCGCGAGTAATGGTATGCAACGCGGTTCTGTACCGTTGGTGAAGTAAACTTTACACTGCTGTAGCGATCTGCTTAATTTAGACGGAAACATTGCTGGCATCTATATAACAGCTACACCTACACAACGCACAGCTGATATGTATGATACAGTACAGCAGTACTACGGTGCCTGTAACCCACACTGCTGCACCCTTCGATGTACTTGTAGTACATCACTCACCCCACCCCTCATAAATCATCCTCCCTGATCTTCTGCCCTTTCGCATACCACCCGTTCAGCGTAGGCGCCACCTCCTCCCCATTATTCCATGTCGACTCCAAATCCCTCTCAGCAACCGACCGCTGCGCCCGTCGCCTCTCCCTAATTTCAAAGATACATTCCCGCTGATGCGTCATGATCTTATGTCCAGCAATCACCAGCTCGATCGCCAGACCCACCGTCACCAGCACCGCCCACACTAGATCTGTCCCCTTCTGATAGCATATAATCTCCATCATTTCGTTTCGTGCTATCGTCACCAGGTCCCCGCCAAGCAACCCTGGCACTGGGAAGCTTCCATTGTCTGTGTCCAGATGTACGTCTTGACTTAATTTCACTATTGGCGCCCTCGTCGCCAGGCCCATTGCTTGTATCATCACTGTGTGATTCCGTTGCCTGATGTACGAACGCCAGAAAAACACAGCAGCTAGTACCTCGTACAGGCATATTGCCAAAAGCAGTACATAGTGCAGTATTTTTCGTGGTATACCATGCGTCAGAAGTTCACAGATTCCGACGATTGTAGGCAATACTACCAGAATGACACCTTGTGTGCATGTTAAATACTCCATCTGCGGCGCGTTTTCTAATGCACGAAACACAGCCCCGGCTTCCGACAGCGGGCTGTCCTCCGAAATCATGGTTGAAAACGTAGCAAAGAACTCATCAAGACCTCGAAAAATGCCGTCTGCAATCTGCTTTGCCCCTGGTCCAGAGAGAGGTATGCGCTCGCAAGTGCATTTCTCATCGGTATATGGATGATGATCGAGCGGCGATTGATAGCGATTCGGCGTATCTCCCTTTTCGTGCCCCATCCTGTACGACACGTCGGACCAGTTCTTATAATGGATATCGGATCTCCTCATTGCCAAAGATGTTGTTCTGCCGAAGAATGCAGTCACATCCCTTTCTTGAAACGCTTTGATGAAATCTGGTGTCTCCCGCGCACTTGTCGTCCTCCAACTGGACTCCGGAATATTAACGACGCGTAAACTGGAGGCACGTCTCCCCGCGCCCCCTACCCTTTCCACAGGACATGAGAGCACAAACGGGGTGCCGTCCTCCACGCCGGCGGCGAGCCAGTCTTGGCCATCCCCGAAATAGTCCCGTCGCACAGCGACAAAAACCTGTGAAACAATATGCTCAACAGACCAACCGGCAGCCTCGTAGCGATCGGAGCTATCGCCGTCGCGGGCCCCCGAGACGAAAACAGTGGAGGCAGCGACAGAGCCGAAGAGATTGGAGCGATCCAGGCGGGGGGCTCTTGGGGCAACGCGCACGTCAAATGGCCAGTCCGAGTCGTCAATCCTGATACGGACCTCACGAGCGCTGGGCAGAGGCAGGGTGGTGTATTGCAGGGCAAAGACGGGATGTGAGCCGTTTGGCGCTGCGAGATGAACCCAGTTGCCGGGGAGGGCGATGCCGGGGCGCTTGGCGCCCGTGGATAGAATGAGCTCATGAGGCGTCGGCCAGCGCGCGACGACGACACGACAGAGCAGCAGTAGGAGGAGCGTTAGCAGCGAGCTGCTCGGCATGCTGGGTGATGCCGGGCATGGGGTGGGCGTGGTTCGCGTTGGATGAGGAGAAAGATGAGGACTTCGGTGGGGAAGTTACGGACACGGCTGTGCAGTTATGAGGTACTGTAGTGTTGTACCCCTCGAGGCTGGCGGTAAACATTTCGGCGCTGCAAAATGATGCAGGGCAGGGAATACTACCAGGATGACGAATGTTTTTGCGTATATAAGATAATATTATTATCTGTCGATATTTAAAGAGCTAATGGACATAATATATCATATTATGATATATTATGTCCATTAAATGTCATACTATATGATGTTTTAATATGGCCATGAATACAGCACAAGACACTACTGTATGTTTCATACACTAGTATCCTGCGGTGTACAGCTGTATACCCTCGTTTCTGGCTGTTCTGCTTGTGCAGTATATATGCAAGTTATCCTATCATAAGAAGGTTGTGCAGGCACTACTACTGTGGGTACATTACAGTTATTTTTGTACAATGCGCTTACAGCAACAGACTCTGTTCTGAAGTAGAGAATAATGTGTGACTTTTATTTTAGGGTAACTTCGGGGGCGGTACCCTTTCCGTACTGCCGTAATTTGTACACAAGATACTGTAAAGTTTTCTGTGCCGACGGCTCCAAAACTGCCCGAGGTGGATTTAAATTTAATGCCGCATTACGTACAAATCAAATGGTGCTCGACAAGAACTCCACCAGGACTCTCTCGTTGCCCTGTTCTCTCGCTAGACAAGTACTGCAGTATCAGGTCACGAGTCATATTTCTCGCGACTCGTATGACATATTGTTATTGAATAAATATTGACATGTCCGCATTACTATTTTACACTTTTGTACCACTTCTCTTTTTTTTTCTCGGATGGCATCAGAACAACTTAATAAATTCTTTAAAATTTAAAGAAATAGGGTACTATTTTCCATACGCCACACAAGATCAACTTTTTTATTTTTTGAAGGTTAAAAAACAATGGATCGCTCTAAAAAAACACAAATCCAGGCCTATCGGGATCAATGGCGGCAACTAGAAAGGGCTGATAGGGCTAACATAATAACAAAGGCCATGATGGCCGATGGGTACAGGACAGATTCGACATATGTTATTTTTTGCTTTTCTGACGGGCCATACATGTCATGTCGTGCACTACGTGTAGGAGCTGTATTCCCTGTGCGGCACGAAAATACAGTACGTCAGTTTTGAGATGTATGACAATTGCCGCCCTTAAATAATCGTGAAGTCACTTTCTCGCACGGATCTATTTTATTATTTTAATTATCAATTATCGGATTGGCCAGTAGGCCCTACTTTGCCTTGCATGTATGATGATTGATGTTGAACATGTTCGACGTGCAACGTGCACAATTTTGTGCAATACAATGCCATTTTCTGTCCGCTGTATTGCATACTGTTGATATAGTATGGTACTGTACATAGATACAGTACAGCAGTATGGATCTTTCACCAGATCACCGTAATTTAGCTGTTCTAAACAAACTGCTCCTCCTGCCGAACCCACTTGAAATTCATCGACTTTCCGGATTATTCTGTTTTATTACCTCCCCGGCTGCCGTAGATTGATAGATCCCGCCTCCATTCGTCCTACACACTTTTTCACTTCGCAATATACATGGTATAATAAAAAGTAGTCTTGTTTTCTCGTTGCGCTATACATATTCTGTATCTGTATGCCCGGTCTGGTCAGACAAGCGTATCAAAGTAGATAATAATCATAATCCCAGCACTCTATGTATGTTCACCCAATTGACGCTATTGGCGGGTGTACGAGTAATTACCGTGATCCTGTGTAAAGTTCACTATCCTGCAGTGCTCTATAATATATATATATATATATATATTATGCTACGGTATGTTCCCTCGATTACAGTTTTCGCTAGATCCCAGAGACTGATACAGAGTTGTACGGTATGTTACACAACATCACCAAGGCCCTGTCCATCTATAATTACTTTAACGTAAACTTTACCCCCGAGAAGACCTACACCCAAGAATACCTGAAGGGTTTGCATCCTGAAAAACGGTCCGCCGCTTCCACGTGAGAGGAAAGGCTGAGGACCTTCTACATCCACACTTCAAAACTTTAACGATGGCTCCATGCAATTGATCACAACATCCATATCAAGGCCCAACATCATCCATGTCCATACAAGTGTACCCTCGAAGGGTAGTAGCGTAGCGTTTGGACAAATTGTTTTTTAATATTCTCTCCATTTGAAACAATATGCTTCATATATACAAGAGCGTCGGGCTGCCCCGATGGCCCATACCACACAATAAAGTCACTCATTCTCCCCTTATATAAAGTATATAGTGAAACCGCCATCGGCGGCAACCCATCTCACAGAATCCAATTCATCACTCTTCATCACAGCCACACTAAACATTACGTTTCAACACTGCGTCTGTATCACGGAGACGAGCCAGCCTTCCGGATATTGATACAAACACTTTCTATCGGGGTTAGCTTTGAGAAGAGAAATGGGTGACTTCAATTTGGAGTAGTTCATATTTTTGAGCTTCTCACCGGGTTCAACCGGTACCTAAACCCTAGAGAAGTGCACACTTCATCCAATGATGTGTAACATACCCTCCAAAAGTACGGTACTCTAGTCCACTCCAGAAGAGACACCGCGAAAAAATAAGACTCCACGTAGTACGTATTCATGCCGCCGTGGTTTCACTGGAACCCGTTGACATCTTGTTGGCGATTTAAGCCATCTGAATGGGGCTGCTTTTTAAGTTTAAGCATTTAACATATTTCAATGTTTAAGTGTGAAGACCCTTGTCAAATCTCTCACCTTTTCAACCCTCCAAGGCGTTCCATGTAAAACAAAAGAAGATTGAATGTTCCTCCCGGATAACTCGCCCCCCACCGGCCCTTCCTAAAGTACATCGCTGATAAATTTTAGAAAGGCCGTCTTGCGAAATAACCCTGAGGAATCTATGTTAAGTGTACATTATTATCCCTACCGAAAAGTTAACAGATATGACTGGAGTTGAGGTATCGATTTAACCATAAATGGGATTCATTATCAGAACAAAAAACTCGACACTTCTCCCCGGGACGAGGCTTCCGCACAATGAAGTTGGTATTGGCGACTATACACAGATATCATCAAGGAAAGGAGAAATTGAGTTCCTTCTTTTCAACGTAGAAAATTCTCGTTAGCAGGGAAGTACCTACAAGCCGGGAAGAAATAGCT
>JAUBNZ010001650.1:0-10834 GCA_032355485.1 Bonnemaisonia californica | reverse complement strand
GAGTATATCAGCTCTGGAGCGCAGGCCGGCGGAGTGGGGGAGGGGCATCGATCTCTTGACTAAAGTTGTTTGTTTCATCAGGCATCAAAAAAGCGTTTTTACTCCTGCTCTCTTCGTCATGAACGGAGTCACACAGCCCAGTCATGTCCTCTTCGTCTGGTCTTCCAGGAAGAGTAAGGTACAGTACAGCTCATCCGTGCACTATTCATGCGCTATTCATGCCCCTTCTAGGGCGCGTAAGTCACCCTAGTTTGAGTTTGTCAGTGTAAAAGTCACCGTAGATACATCGAATGTAACCCTAGGTTTGTGAACCTAGTAGAAAAATCTCCCCTATCTCATTTCACCGAAGAAAAGCCACCCCTGTAGGGTGCAAATTTAATCTAAGTTCACCCTAGAATCCTCAAAGTTGACGGGCATTTTCCCAAGAAAAAAAAATATGCCTTGCGATACAAAAATGATAAACAGAATAGACCTATTCACGTTTATCTCATGGTACTCTAACATGATGCTGGTACAATGGTGTTTTATAGTACTACATCGGAAACTTTCCGTCTCCGGTGTGTGGAATGTTTTGAACCCATTGGTCAAAACGAGCAATACAGGTTGGATAATCCAATTGGAACATGTGAAATGATAAGATGAAACTGTCGTAATAAATGCTCTAGAGTCTGCATCCACTGTACCACATAGACACTATGTGCTGGAAGATGATACTAAAGAATTGCTAATAATGTTTGTTTTAGGAAAAACAGGATAAAAAATACAGCATACTTACTGGTGATGAGGGGTTTATTCTATCTATCAGAGAAGCAATGTTTTTCCTTCTCCAACCGCCCACCAGACAGTACATCTTCGACTAGTAGGGGCAGTCACTTTGGATACTCTGAAGGGGGAATGGCGATTCCATTCCAATCCTCCTTCACTTTCACCCTCTAGAAACTTGTATTGAAAACACGTTTTCATGACGGGTATGCTACCAACATCAAGTTATAATGTGTAATATGTAGTTCATAGCATAACAGTTCGAAAGTACAAGCATGATGCTTGTACTTTCGGAGGTATACCGGGCATTAATTCAATTGAGTAGAAGTATAAATGGTAGCCAAGAATGTTCTCCACCTGGAAAACGAAAAAACAAAGCTGGGTGTAGACATGTTTAAAGATATCAGGTATTTACCCTTCAAAGGGAACGAGGGGTATCAGGCGGTGGCCTCTTCGTTTCTATCTGCTTTTACAGGTTCTTGTCCTCTACTCACGATGGTTTTCCCGTACTTATTTATTGGAAGGACTAAATTAGAGTTGATTACATTAGAGTTAGGCTATCCGGGGACGTTAATGATAGAAAATGTTGTGAAAAGGGGGAGAATGGGCCTCACTGAGATGCGGGAACGCTTCCGTTTACTTAATATTGTATGTAGGATAAGGCAAACTCCACAGAGTAGCTCAATTCTCACTGGAATCTATTTGTTTATCCGTTCATAATGACCAAACAAGACGAGAAAAAAGACCACCATTTCTATGTACCAGAACTGTGTTTCGTTGTGATCAATTATGATGGCGCTCTAGGGATTGAAAGTGATATCGTTTGGAAGCTAGAGATAGTTTCCATCACAGCTTAAATGATAAAAGAAGAGCAAATAAAATGTTTATGAACTAGCGAAAAGCAGAAAAGCAGTGGCATCGCCAATTTCTTCCAGAGATAAATGGACTACTCTTTGATTTTTCACGTGATCCTACAGTGCGGACAGAAACTATATGCCCCCCCCTATTTATGCCTGTAGTGTACCAAGGGAAGCAGCTACCACGGAAATTTTTTTCGCCAGTCGGTCGGGCAGGAGAAGCATTCTCTGTGAGCCAAAAAGATCTGGAAGACATTGAGCCGTTCGGTGTTGGGCTCTCGCGCGCGGGGGGGTTAATAACTATAAGGCACCCCTGCCGTTCTAAGCAACCCTGTCAAAAATTTTAAACTAAGCGCCTCGATTTCGTTACCTCGGACCATCCTAAGACCCCACGAGCCCTATGGAGATAGTATTACCTACTTAGAGCAACCCTATTATATGGGGGCAAATATGAACCAAAATACCGGCCGGCCTCAAATTTGTCCCTGGACCCATGGCAGGACACCCTATTATGCAGAACAAAAGTAACACACAAAACATCATGACACACTGGTTACTGGTTACTCGCAATTTGGCGGGAACCACTTTGCTTTTGCGAGCATTTGATTGTTTCTCATTCGATATACTGGTTTGTTCCCAGGACAAATTTTGGAACAAAAGCTGATGAGGATGTTCCGATATTTGTGCCCGGGAACAAATTTGATATTTGTTTTTCTCATAATAGGGTTGCTCTTAGAATCTACAAACCTACAGTATAATTTCTCTACGCATTGCTCTTCCCATATTTGTCTATTTTGGGGTTCTTGTCCTCTACTCACGAAAGTTTACCACTAATTATTTATTGTAAAGCACTAGAATGAGTTATTTTAGTGACTCGGGAACAATTCGGGAATAGTAGATGTAACCTTGAACGCTAGAGAAAGCCCACAAGACTCGGTTAAATTTCTTTATTATTACTAAATGCTGAACTGATGATAGAAAATGTACAGTAGTGAAAAGGGGGGCGAAGGACCCCATCTAGATGCGGAACCCTTTCGTTTAATTCATATTACATGTAGGGTCTGTAAAAAGAAAGGGAGTATCATCAATGTTTGTAGGAATCTAATGGTTTGTCTGCTCAAAATGACCTAATAACACGACGAAAGGAAATGTATTTCTACGTGCCAGAAGCGGAGTGTTGTTGTGATCATTATTAAAAAAAGGAGTCTCTCCAGATCAAATTTTTTGAAAGGATTGCTTAGAACGGCACGGCTGCCTTATAGTTATTACCCCACCCACCTAAAATCAGTTTTCGCGAGCCCCACGCCGAATGGCTCAATTTTTTCCAGATCTTTTTGGCTCCCAGAGAATGCTTCTCGAGCCCGACCGACTGGGGAAAAACTTTCGGGGATAGCTGTTTCCCTTGATACAATACTGGCAAAAATAGGGGGGGCCTTATAGTTTCTGTCCGCACTGCATATAAGAAGTAAACGGAAGCGTTCCCGCATCTCATTGAGATTCATTGTCCCCCCTTTTCACAACATTTTCTATCATTAGTTCAGCATTTCTTAATTAAAAAGAATTCTTAACTGACCGTTGTGGACTTTTCCCAGCGTTCAAGGTTTCCTCAGCTGTTCCCAAAACGTTTCCAGATAGCCCCAAAAAATTGTTGTTTTGGCTCTCATTTCTGAACTGAAGATTCGTTCACAAAATCGCTTCGCCCTGAAAGTTGGACCATCTAAGAATCCTTGCTGGCGCAAAAATATAATATCCAGGATAAACGTTTTCCCAATCACAGCACCAGTGACTAAAATACGGGGTGCCTTACGCCCGCTCCGTGGCCGCACAACGATGTCCGCGAGCGAAGCCCATGATGGAGCCATTTGTAGTAGTGACTAAAATGGGGGATGCCTTATAGCTTCTGTCTGCACAGGCGATTAACCTTCACAGGCGCAAGAATTTGTTTTCGGAAAGAACGGTTTGCTAGGGAGGTGGCTAGGAGCGCTAAATGCAACTTCTCACTATAAAGCGAGCAGACCAAACGGTGGTAAAGGGATACCGCCGCGAGACTTCCAACTCCCCATCGATCAGGAGGGGGGAAGGTGGCTCTAGGATAATTGAATTACAAAGGTCCGGAGCTCCTCTGGTAGGTGTACCGGAAAAAAATTTGCAAGGGCGCCAATACCTCTGCAACAGTCTTACCCCTCCTCACGTTGTAGCGCAACTGCCCAGCTCCGGGCAAACCCGATAGCATAGAACTCAAAATAAGAACTGTAAATTCCGTAACACATGTAAGCAGAGTACGAGCATCACTAAAACTGCGTCGCGGTAGAATAAAACCAGGCCTGACTCAGGGATAGGCAGGTGGGGAAATAATAGTTGCGCAGTAACACGGGCAAAAGACGAGAGGACAGCACGAGAGGACAGCACGAGAGGACAGCACGAAATGGAAGAAGAAGCAGACGCGGGACCAGAGGAAAATAAGACGTTAGAGCAGAAACACTGGCAACGCTGAAGGCTAGTGAGCGGAATCTCCGAGGAGCGGTCGCGCTGCGCGGACTCTAGACCCCACCGACAGAGAACGAGACCTTTACCCACGACCGCAGGCGAGTGGTACATATTCTATTCAATATGGACGCCAGTTGGCATGCTGTGATTGAGCCACAAGCTTGCGGGAAAACTGAAACACCCAACAAACAGGAACAGTTGAGCATCGGAAGCTCGAAACACCAAGTCTACACCTCGGAATACCAGCATCTCCTTCTACTTGTCATCTTCCCAACCCTCTCCCAATCCTTTCCCCGACTTCCCCCCACCGCTCTTCTCAGGACCGCTGCCGGTTCCTTCTTTGCCCAAAACCGGTGCAGCGGCGGTGTCTCGGGGGTGAGGTGATGGGCTCGCCGATAGAGCGCTGCGGCGTAGAGTTGCCAAATTCTGCTCGGTAATAAAGGAATAATTTATCGGCCAACCAGAACCCCTCACTTAGCAACGCCTCTCCGTAATTTATCTTTTTACGGATAGAATATCGACGCGGACTAGAGATGCTCTTACTTTACCTTGTAGCTCCCTCATGTAGAACACCATAAGCGGGCAGTTTGGGTTCAAAAGTGTCGTGAGGCACACCACTTGATGCGCTAGTCATCTCATTACGACCTTTGCCCGACCGGTGTTTTGGTCATCTGGCACGACGGGCGCGCGAGAAAGCGCGACTTTAATGCGCACCGAGGAAAAAGCCTTCGAAGTACGCGAACTCTTGTTCGTAGCTAAGTAGAACATTAGAAGTAAAGGCTACGGCATGTAGAATGTGTAGCAGAAAGTGCCACTTTCCGACAAAGGCCACAGTGAATAGGTCACTTCCAGTCATCGTGTGGCCCGATTTCTAACTCTGAGAGTCGTTGCACTAAATTTGGCAGTTGAAAATATCCGCGTTGCTCCCGAAGCAGACTTCTACGCCCCGATGTAAAGAGGAGAGCCAGCTGGTTCTGTTTATCCAAGTGGTTTTACAAACCACAACCATCATACAGAGTTGTATGTCTACCAATATTGCCGGTCTTGGATTCTGTTACCAAAATAGAAATAATCAAAAAACCACAAATTTAGTTGACGAGCGATGTCTGATTAATTGCCTGCACAAACAATAGCATGCATTGCTCTTCTCTCAATGCTACCCGGTTTAGACGCCTTCAGAGATACCCTGGGAGTGGAGAGGTGGGTATGTCCAGTCATGAACACCGGATGAAGCTGAGTTGACACTGATCTGTAACGGCAGGCTGTAAGATCTTGTATGTTTACGCACCGATACTTGTTATTTGTAAATTTTTATCATGGCAGCCAGATCGCGATGGTCTAGCTTAGGCATCGATACTTGTTATTTGTAAATTTCAATAGGTGCAACCAGGTCGCGATTTGGGAATGTAACGGCAGGAAGCCCATCTCCTGTCGTGAGTAAATAACCAACTTCCCATGGGTCATTCCGCCTGAAATTCGCGGTGCAAGCTGACCAAACTCATGGTAACCTTGTGCGAAGACGAATCGCGCAAAGGTCAAGCGCGCAAATTTGGACAAATTTATTAGTCTCCAAGGTAGTGCACTGGTGTCCATCCTGAATTCTGTGTTAAAAAAGTTAAAAAAGAATACAGTAGACGATGGTGACGTGATGATGTCCCATCGTGATGATGTCACCACGCCATGGTGACATTACAGTAGATTTAGTTACGTAGAAATGTGATCTGTATTATTATTATTGTTATTATTATAAAATTTCCGAAACAAACCCCACATTAATTTTGTGACGTGTTCTCGCACTAAACTTTATCTTCGCTGATGTCGCTTGAGCGCAAAGACTCCGTGCCCAGGAATGTATCTACATATACCGGAAGTATATCGAAAGTAATTGCAAATTGAGACGAGAAACATCGCCCATCTTCTGCGAACACAACTGCGAACACAACTTGGTAGGGTATAACCGAGCCGCATGCAATGACAGCCTTGCAATCATCGAGCTTGTTTCTGCCCGAGCAATCGTATTCATTCCAATTGCCTTTCTGTCCCGCGCAGTTCCAAACTCAGCATATACCCGAAGGACGGAGAAGAACGTCACAATCAGCAACTCGCTTCCAATCCGCAAAATTCCGCTGCATTCCACCGCGAACCGTGCCATCGTTGTCTTTGAGCGGTGATGATGAGATGAAGAAAAAGAAGACTGTTAAGGTACTTTTCCTACCAGATAATGTGGAAGTATTAGCGTATCCTGGGGAATCAATTTCTGCAGTTGCGCAGCGTGCCAACGTCGAGATAATTGAATCTTGTGGCATTGGTGATTGTGGGACATGCGAAATCCAACTTCGTAATGAAAGCTCAGGATCATCTATGTATCTGCGAGCGTGTGTCACGAAGGTCCCTTCTCACAAGGACAGGCTCGTGCTCGACACATTGGGCGATGGTATTCCGCCTTGGTAGCTTGCAGGCAGCATGCGGCAGAATGGGCATGTTACAAAATTGCATTTCCGTTTACATCTCACAACCATCTTTTGCATTTATCACCAAGATTGTACAGCGACGCGCCACAATCCCTCCCTCCTCAACCCCCCTTTTACACTCAATACAATTACTCTACAGATAGTGAGATGCCCACCTTCGCGGAATCGAACTTGTTCACGTCAAATTTAGAAGACATGATCAACGTGGTGTTGCTTCTAATATCCTGAATGTACGACAACGCAAGCGAACCCTCCGAGTCGATCTTGGCCTTGACGGTGGTCGCGCCATCAAGGCGATACGCATTGCCCATAGCCAGGACTGTCGCCTTGCTCTCTCTATCATACTTCATCTGAGCACCCACGGAAAACCCTTGACGCACGTGGTGAGAGTAGCTTACCATTCCCTTCTTCCCCTTGTCCAGTACATGAAGGGAGCACTCGCTCTCCTTACCGTCAAAGTAGCTCACCGCAAAGTCAGCCTTGGTAGCCTCCTTCTTCTCTAGCGAGTACACGCTTTCTGCGCCGACAACCGCAAAGCCGGAGAGCGTCTCGGGCGAAAGGGTGACGGCAATAGATGAGGCGACATCTCGCGTAATGAAATCGGCACCCACTTTAAGGCCAATTGGGCTACCGTCGTACTCAATAGTAGATGAGCCAATGTCCTTGCCAACCAATGCGCTGACGGTGGTCTTGTTGGCCTTTTCGTCTTTAATCTCGTATTTTGCCTCGACGGTTGCCTTACCGCTGGTAAAAAGCTTGGACGTAACAGCCGCTCCCTTGATATTGGTCTTTGCCGAGATGTCGGCATCGATGACATCGCCGTCCGCATTTTGAATGCCCGTGATTGTGTACGAGGTGCCGTCGCCAGTCTTAGAGGCAATCTTCAACTTGTTTGTGAAAATGTAATCATCGGTAAGGAGCTCTGCGTAAAGGAAGCAGCACAGCACGTTTCGAATTGCATCGGCAGAGAAAAAAGTCAGCAAGCCCAATTACGATTCGTTACGGTGACACAAGCGCATGAGATCTGGGTAAACGTGAGGATCGGGAATGAAACATACTCTTGGCAACTTTGCCAATATCGCTGTAGAACTTCATCGATCTATTCAGAAGTTGAGGTCTGTGGAATTAGTCGATGGTGCCCCACGAAAAACAGGCCGGTCCGATGGAATACGTCGACTTTGAGAATGTGTCGAGGAGCAGAATCGGCAACGGGGTGTGCCAAATTATCGGAGCAACAGGTTACGTCGGCAATGGGGGTACGGTAGGGCGAGAACGATGGACTGCAGGCATAGCGAGGCAAACGGATGGTGGCGTTGAGAGAAGGGGCTCACTGGTTCCAAACAATCGAATTGCTCTATCTACCGCACGTGTCCATTTTCGTCGTACTACAGTATCTTCAGTGGCACGGCAGCAGGTCCGTATGATATCTACCGAAGGGTAGATAGCTGTTACAGAGCCTCCGTACTGCATTTCAGTTGGCAGATTTTCAGAAATTATCTGACATGAAAACTGGAAATCATCCATTTTTTATACTATTCTAGGCTTATGGTACAAAAATTCGCAGGAAGCAACTCAATTGACTACTCAAAAATATGGTACAAAGCATTAAGCTTGGGAAAGAATGGGAAAGAAAGGCGCCACAGCCTACTTCTTGCGAGCAAGACGCTCGCAACCCTCCCTCACAATTTCCAAGGGCACGTGCGGGAGCGAAAACAACCCGTGATGACGGATCAATCTCCATCCCATCGCGAGTCTGGCTCCAAACTAATAACATCAAATAATATACAAGCGCAACAGCGCAACAGCGCAACAGCGCAACACCACCATTCTCTCCTCATACAGCATTCA
Source organism: Bonnemaisonia californica (assembly GCA_032355485.1). Classification (NCBI taxonomy): domain Eukaryota; phylum Rhodophyta; class Florideophyceae; order Bonnemaisoniales; family Bonnemaisoniaceae; genus Bonnemaisonia; species Bonnemaisonia californica. Next base: position 2,409 of record JAUBNZ010001650.1, on the reverse strand, counting down.
AGTAAGGAGCATAATGTACACCGACTGCATAAAGAAGGCCAGCATCTCCAAACACACATCCAATCGAAACAAACACCCACAGATACAAATGGCAATTCATCAAATGGAACCACGACACCTCCAAGACGGCATGCCCCCATGCTCGTCTCAGCCCATTAGGCATTAGAAGTCCCAGAAGTCGCCAGGTCAATCACCTTGGCACGCTTGCCCCCAATCGCGTTACCAAGTGCCCACGCAAGTCGCATCGCGAGTTCCACACATTGCATATCGTACGGTCGATGCTTGACATCGTAGAAACACATCACAGCCTCTATCTTTCCAGTAATCGTTACAGGAACAGCAAGGCAAACTTTCAACTTGTACTTCCGCGCTAGGACGGCACGTTTAAAGTTCTTGACATCTACCAGACCCGTAACCCATTCCGGTCGCATAGATGACCATACGCGACCCTGCACTCCTTCATTGGCCCTAAATGAATAAGATTCGGACTCCTTGGAGAATTGCTTCAGATTTAGCACGTCGCCTGGCATGGCATCATTGACAACGGACTTGCAGAAGTTGAGAATCACACACTCCTCTAGTTCTGCACCCGATGCGCCGGGTACTTTGCTTGACGTCCATAACTCGGCATGCTTCCAGCACCGTCTTTTCGCGAACAATTGCATGACTGAGTCCGCAGCTTCCGGGAAGCTCTGCTCGTTCTGAACAAGCTTGGAAACCCAGTCCATGGTGGCTTTGTTGCTGCTGACCGCAAGTTCAACCTCGAGCTGCGAAGTGCGGTCCACCATACTCTTCAGCACAACTATAGCGTAGTCCAGTACCTGTGCCTTGTGTTTCACCTCCACACCAGACGGGGCGGGGGGTAATGTGTGGCGAAGACGTTCAAACATGTTGTTCAGCTTGTCGCGACACATCTTGGTGTGGGATAAGGTGCCGTTCTGTTGGGTGGAGTTGCCAAGAGTAAGCGAATGAGAACTTGTGCCTGGATTGGATATTGACTTTGACGCTTGTTTCGATTGAGAAGGGGGCTTCTTTTTCTGGATAGTCTTAGTGGGTTTCTGCGAGGTTGAAGCTTTGGATGCAGGCGGTATGGCGGCGGCTGGTTTGGCACGTTCTTCCTGTGCAGGGAGTGCCTCGTTAGGCGGATTGGATGCGGACGGGGACACATGCGACGACTCGGCGGGGGCAGGCGACACTGTGGCTACAGATGCAGGGTGTAGGACAGAAACATCATCATGTTCCAGTAGAACCTGCTGAAAGTCCTTACTGTGGGATGTATCGACAGCAAAGGAGGTATCTTCGCTGGCGGAATTTGTGTGAAAGTCTGTTGAGACATTGTCCTCCTCGAAGAATTCAGCGTCGTCGATTCCATTGATGCAGTCGGTGTCAAACTCGCGGCCGGCGGAGATTGAATATTCGTAGCAGAAGTCATTGCGGGCGCTGCGAGTGACGTGCGGGAGCGGCCAGCCGGTGAGTACGGCGGGTGTGGAGGCGGTGGACAGCAAGCCATTGACGAGAGGGGAGAAGTCGGGAGCGGGGGACACATGCGGGCGCGAGGCGAAATCACTGATGAGGCCGTCTGGGTCCTCGCGGGTGGATACCCAGTCCATGTTTGGATACAACGCCAGGCGGAGGAGAGGCGGGTACGAAGCGGAGTGTGATCTACGGGGGAGATTGATAGGAAAGAGGCGGATGGGAGGGTAAGATGGGAGCGGAGGTTGTGGGCGAAAGTTGAGAGACTACAGTGGGGGTGGCGGGTGGCGAAAAAAGGGAAGGTGTGGATAAAGCGGGAAGGGGATGGTGGCAGTTGTACAGAAGGGCGGCTACTGCTGCGCAAGCAAACGGCTGCGCAAGCGATCGGCTGCGCAAGCGATCGGCTGCGCAAGCGATCAGGGTGGGCTGGAATTTACAGAGAGGTGGGGGCGTTTCTGTGTGAGGCATGCAGGAGGGGCAGGAGGGGCAGGAGGGGCAGGAGGGGCAGGAGGGCGCCGGACGGCTGCTGCAGCGCTGCGCGCAGCAGGCGCATAGGGGCAGCTGAGGGCATGCGCTGTGCGAGCTCTGTTTCCCTGCCCCAACCTTCTCGTACGCATTGATACAGAATTAAGTTAGGGCACTGCAAACGGCGCGTGTACGCTATGTACAGTGCAGCGCCCATTTCGGCGCCCTTCAGCTCCCGCCTATGACGTTCCGTACCTCGCCGACTACTGACAATGCCGATCATAAAGTTTATGCAATTGAAGCCGTCGCCCGCAATGAAGCCGTCGCCCGCAATGAAGCCGTCGCCCGCAGCTCGCGCATGTGTGCCCCCTTTCGCCCAATCTGTGCCCCTGGAGGCACGCCTGTGCCCCTGCCTGTTGTACCGAGCGGTACCGAAGGTACCGCCCACGACCTACAGTAGGCTACCTCGCT